>PVLD010009758.1:62415-74969 GCA_004027595.1 Dinomys branickii | reverse complement strand
AGAACCATGTTAGCCCTCCTGCACATATGTATATTCATATATATTCCTCTATACATACATACATACATTTTTGTCTTTTTCTTTTCTCCTTTCCTTCGTCCCATCCGTTCTCTGTTTTTGAACAGATTTCCTTCATGACTTTTAGTTTATATTCCCACCCTCGGGTTCTTACACCAGTGATATAATACGTTGCCTGCATCCATGTGCGTTTTTAAAAACTATTTAAGCCTCTGTTTCTCTGTTGTAAAATTAAATTTTTGATATAAAGATTAAATGAAACAAATTTGTAAAAATATCTACCATGTATAGATGTACTTCCTAATTATCAATTTGATTTTTAGGATGTTTCTTCTCTTTGAGACAGGGATTCACTATACAATTCAAGCTGGACTTGACCTCACTTTGTAGCTCAGGCTGGCCTTGAAATTACAGAGATCCTCCTACCTCAGCTTCCCAAGTGCTGGGATTACATGCGTGCACTGCATGCCCAGATCAATTGTTAGTTTAAATCAAAAGTATATTCGTTAAAATGGAGAGTTTTGGGCACCACCTGGTGAGATTCTAACTTAGTATGTCTGAGTAGAAGCTTAGGAATGTTCATTTCTAACAACCATGTTAAGTAATTCTGCTGCCATTAAACTAGGACCATGTTCTGAGAAACATGAGCAGTGAAAAATATAATAACACTATAACTGTTATTTAGTTTTTACTACATTTAAGGTGCCTTATATTACCATACTCTGCACCTGACATACAGCATAACATCTTGCCCAGCTGACACTAGTGTTTCCCATCACCCCACCCTTCTTTTCTCTCAGTGAGTATTGTCTGAAAGTGTGGGATCCTTGGGTAAAAGGATGGAGATGAAAATGCTTCAGCTGTCATTTTGGGTGGATCTTTGCTCCCAGGCAGACATTGCAGTAATTTTCTTCTCAAGCTGTGCCTAGTCCTAAGGAGTTGGCCTGCCCAGCTGAACTGTTGAGTAACTTGCTCCACAAAGTTGTCATGGACTTACCCACTTCTGGTACTACAGCCCTCATCCTAGGGTACCAACTGTCCTAGGAAAAATGTACCATTTTTCTCCATGCCACTTCACCCTCATTTATTTAGAAGTGACCCAGAACTGTCACTCACCTCCATTGGTTTCAGATTACAACTCAAATGTGGATCTACTTTTCCTTGACTTTCAATGGCACTTCAACATTTCAGAGACAGTGTTTCTTTCTTTTGTTCAGAGCTCAGTTATCTCCAGCTTTGATAACACCTGGTTAATTTTAATCTCATAATGCTTGGGAAATGACTCTGCAAAATTTAAAGAACCAGAAGTTTCCCTTTAATAGTTACATACTGTGAGGAACATTTTTCCTGTTTTTATTTACCCTTTCAATGGGTAAACACCTAATAACTGAGTCAACAATATGTACAGGTCACATGCTTAGTATGAGAAATTTGTTTATCCTTCCTGAAGTCTAATATTGGAAGGAAATATGCATGGTTGACTGAAGACAGTAAGTAACAATGTTCTTTCTGAAGGTCAAAACTTCTGATTAGTGCCTCAGTCTAATTAGGTTAAATTTAAGGTGATAATGTGTGGATTGTCAGCAGCGAGGGCATTTAGTCTTTTTTTTCTCTCTCTCTAACCAATGTCCTTGGAAACGGTCAATTACCATGCAGTACAGAGAGCAACCAGATAACTCAGACTGAATTGAAAGGCTTTCTTTCCTTCCCTTGACAGAGCAGAGAGGTTGAGCACCTGACTTCCCCTTCAAAGTCAGTGATCCATGCAGCACTTCTGATTGGAAAGATGTGAGCCTTTCCATTTCTTCATGTACATATAAATGGAGATGCTAAAGAAATTAGTGAGCAACTATCCAAGAAAACTGAAAGATACTAGAAGCTTTGCTGCTGTCCAGCGTACTCGGCTGTGTTTAGGGTATTACGACTTTCACTTTTCTTCTTTAAAATTCTGTTGAAATGCTTTGTTAAAAAGAATCACAACTTAGGGCTGGGGATATAGCTCAGTGGAATAAGCGCCTGCCTAGCAAGCGCAAGGTCCTGAGTTCGATCCCCAGTACCGCCAAAAAATAAAAAAAAAAAAAAATTAAAAAAAAAAAAAGAATCACAACTTAAATCATTCCTATATTAGTCTATTTAAAATATACCAGGTCACTATAATGTTGGGAGTGTTATTGGAAGCCTGGCAGGTAACATCAAGAAATTTTCTTTACAATAAAATCATACAATTGCACACATTTTATTTTATTAAACATTCATATAAGAAAAGAAGATAATTCATTAGGAATGAGTAACTCTCTTGCAGTATACAAGAAATGTAAATACTTCAATGATGTTAAAAAAAAACAGGAGAAATATCATTGGGCATGGAGATCTGGATCTGAGTTTCTGATAAATTTCTTTATATTTCTGGCATTTCATTTTCTTATGCTTAAAATTAAAGTGTGAGATAAAAGAAACTTATGTCCTTTCTTGCACTAGATCAAGTATTCTACCCCCACCCTCTGTCAAAATGTGAATATTGAACCCTCATTGCCTGTGTGAGGATGGAGAGATGGAGCTGAAATCTAATCATCAATGGGATGGTATTTAGAGATGGAACCTCTGGAAAGTGATTAGACCATAAGGGCGGAATGCACACAAGTGGTTTTAGTGCCTTTATCTTAACAAGGCCCTGTACATCCCCTTTTGTCAATTTGCCTTATGAGGCCCAGGAAGTGATCCTCATAGACACTACATCTTCTGGTGGTTTCATGTTCAAACTTCTAGCCTCAGGAAGTGTGAAAAGTGAGTTTCTGTTGTTTATGAGCTACAAAGTCAATGAAATTCTGTATAGCAGCCAGGAGAAACTAAGAAACTTGTTCCCACATAATTGTATGACTAAAAAAATTGCTAAATGAATGAATGTTGAGTTTTTGTTTTATGTCAGTTATTATGGTAGTTCCAATTAAAACAGTATGAGTACATCCAGAACTTAGGGTCTACAAGGAAAACTTGTAGTAAATCACAGTATAATTTACTGGGACAAATTACTAAGTAAGAGAGGAATTGGCTGTGGAAGTACACAACACATTGTTCTAGCATAAGCCAGGAGGCACTGAGGAAGTATCATATGAAATGACCTGAGAAATTGCTCAGAAGGTAATTAGAAACAGAGAAGAGACAGCTGTGCATTTCAGGGAAAAGGAAAGAATGTACCAAGCTCAGCAGCAAAAGGGAGAATAGCATAATTGAGCCCTGTTTAGAAGACAGCAGTGAAGGAAACAGAGAGGAAAGCATATGGCAAGTGCGGGGAAGTAGTTGAAGAATGCATGCACAGGGAGATTTTAGAAGTTGTCTGGAAAACATTGGAAATAAATTTTTAAACTTGATGGCCAGGACATGATGATTGCATTCACATTTTGTGAAAATCTGTGGAGACGCTGTTTGGATAATATATTGGAGCAGGACCACATGGAATTCTAAGATTTGAGCAGAATGTAATTGTGATCACCCTTTATACTTCTACAAGGTGGCAGGTGGCTTGAAAATGAGTAAAAACTGCATACAAAGAAAATTATATGGGATGGAGAATATGCAGATTGGTAAAGTTCAATGGCTGTAACTCCTCACATCATGGAGGAAGGACCTTGGTACTATTGATAGTCCCTGACTCCATTCTCTCTGGTGCTGCTACCATGCTTTTTTCCTGGCCATGCCCTTCCGCCATGTTTCTGCTCTGGAGCCAGCCAACCATAGACTGAATCCCCCCAAATGTAAGCCAGATTACAGCCTTTCCTGTACCCTTGTTCCTCACTTTCAAAGTGCAAATATCGATCTTGTGTCCTACTGATGATGTAATCTGACTTTTCATTTTTTCAGCGAAGTGTTTGCTTTTGGTCTCAGAAGAGACGTTGGACAGAACTTTTTGAAAATTCTGGAACAGTTCAGAATTTGAGGAAAGTATTATACCATTGTCAGTTGTCTACAAGACAGCTGTGTTAGGTAGAATCATAATTTATCACTGTGTTTACTTGGAGATTATGGATTAAGGAGATGTGTTTGGAGGTCAAGTTGACAAGGATTGGATGGTGAACTTTACTCCAGATGTATCAACTAGGTTAGATTAAGACATGGCTCAGAGATAATAGAATACAAGCCTGCGTGGCTCTGGGTGGTTCATGGAGTCACTCCCTGAGTACTATAAATAATCTCTGGCATCTTCTAGTTCTCTTCAGCATTCCTGTCAAAAACTAAGAAATTTTACTGTGTATGTCTTTCCACCATGATGTTTATGATATGAAGCCAGCCAACCATAGACTGAATTCCCCTGACAACTGGAGGCCAAATCAAACTTCTTCCCCCTTAAGTTATAAGTGTGCCATGTTGTGTTCCAGTGACAAGAAATCTGCCTAGTACAGAAACATACATAGCAGGTGAACTCTTCACAAGAGGGAATGTAATAAATCAGAAGATTTGTCACTTAAATTCTCTTGCTTTGGAAGTAGTTTTCAGGATGGCTACATAAAATGTTTAGCACCTCATCAACTTCAAATTTAATAAAGAAATAAGATCATCTATTAAACCTGTAACACCTTAATGTTTACTCAAAGCCATCTTGTTTTGTTTTTTTTCATTCAGTAAGTACATATTTTTGGGTACACACAAAAAAGGAGAACAAACAGGCATTTAGCCCAGAAAGGCAGACAGATGTCTTGGCATTTGTAACCAAACCATTGTGAGGCAGCAGATTTAGTTTTCTGACTTTGTATTACTCTCTTCATTTGTTATTTCTTATTTGAGACTCAGTTTCTTCATTGGGAAATGAGTTAATTAAACTAAATTTCTAAGCTTTCATGCTTCTGAAGTTCTGCTCTTAATCCTTTTGCCAATTTTCCTTCAAAATACTGTATTTGCCCTCTGTTGATCTAGCATAGTCACATATCACTGTAACTTACCATGTGCTTACAACTATAGCTTCTACATTCTGTAGTTTCTCCGGTTGATAGGCTCTGATCTCTTCAGTCATTGAGTACTGAAGAGAGACCCCAATGGTCCTTAGTTCCAGAGAAAAGAAGAGCTGTTAAAGAATGTGAACCCCAATCTTTACCATAGATCTCATTTTCTAAGACACGCCTGGATCTGCATTTCAGTCAGGAGCACATACACATCTGTTAATCAGCCAGCACCCGAGGGTGACCATAATCTCAGACTATTGCTTTCTCTTATTAGCATACATAGCACTACATCTCTCAGGATTATTTTTACCATGATTCTTTTTGTTAAAGGAGGGTCAAAACCTAAGTTCCTCATCCACATTGATGTGTTCAAGTTCTTGAAGACAATTACTTTCAACACTTAAGGTATTTAACCAACGCTTACAAAAATCCCAAAGATATTATCATTAGTCTTCCTAGGAATGATGATTCAATGCATGAAGTAAGGCATTGTTTTCTTTTAACGCTTCTAAGGAAAGAGATGTCCCATAAATCGCTATTGCTACACACTGAGTGAATTATTTCAGGAACTGCTTCTCTGGCTTTTATTGCAGGAACAGCCATGACTATTTAGACAGCTGGTTTTCCTTTTGAAGGCACAGTTCAGAAATTGATACTGATTTTGTCCTCGGCAGCCCAGTTATTCTGAATGTACTCAAGTACCTTGTCACCTTTGTTTTACTTGGTGAATGTATCTTGGATCCGTATCACTGTTCCATCTCAGTCTCCACTCTCCTCCTTTAGCCTGGAGGTACCCTTTCACCTTACAACAGCAGTATTTACTCTTTTTGCTTTCAGTCTTGACCCATCTGGGTCATTCTCTACAAAAAGTCAAGCATTTCTCACATGCGAACTGCACTTTCCTGGATTCTGCATCAGACTGTGCCTATGTTGACCTCAGTTCTGAATTTGACTGGATTACGCGATTCTTGAAAGGGCTTGGATCATAAGTGCACTGAACTTCACGACTAACCTATTGAGGAGTTCGTGGATGAATGGGCTGGTAGGAGGTGAGAGCTCTGAACCCTTACTTGATCTCTCTCTGAAGCTCTTTCCTTGCTCTCTGCTTCCTGGCTGCCATAAAGAGAGCAGCTTTCTCTGCCCTGTGCTTCTCATGGGATGTTCTACCTCCTCTCAGACTCACACCATTACAATCAGCCAGCCATATTCTAAATTATCTGAGACTGTGAACCAAATGAACTATTTCCTCCTTCAAGGTCCGTATGAGTGTTTTCTTGCAGCAGAGGAAAGCTGACTGCTATACCTCCAATGGCTTTCTGGTTTGAGTAGGATGAAATCTGAGTCTTCCTTATAAATCACAGCTGGCCTTGAGATCTGAATTATTTCATTTCATTCCCGCCCTGTTTTTATCTGCTTTGCATTCTTGGCTCGGTAGGATGCTGTTGCTCATATACATCAACATTTAATCTGCCTCATCTTAACAATAAGTGTGTGTAACACAAGAACATTCTGTGTAATGTAATCCTGCAGGTATAATGCAAATCTATAGTGCTATGTTTCACAGTGAGAGAAGAGCTTGTACTTCCAAACAGCAGAACACCTTTAGTCAACAAGAAGAGACTTCATGATGTTATAGAATGACTATAGAAGGTGTGGAGAGCAAAACTAGCAACGCATGCTGGGATTTATGGTAAATAGTCTTAAAAGCTATATGAAGGTAATAGACAGTATGATTATTGAGATAATTCACCTGAAGCAACAATCTATGTCTATACACGAATTGCAACAGAAGTCATATCATTGTCAGACATCTTTCTGTGCCTGCTATGAAGATAAGGAATGTCAGCTGCATCAGGCTTTCAAAACCAAGTTCTCAATCTCTGTATTCAGACAGCAAGGAAAAAGGAACTCTGAAATTTAGGCCCCTGGAACTTGACTTCAGTCTTGAGCTATTCTTTTTTTAAATATGTCCATCTGAATTATGCTATGACAGCAGTTACCAATTCAACAAACTTCAATGGGAAAATCCTTAAATCATTCATTTCATGGCAGTAATATTCCATAGTATTTTTTTTCCCCTAAAGCTGTTTCTTGACACAAGATCTGGTATAACATTGAAGTAAACTCTTTAGCTACATAACTTTTCTACATACTTGCAAATATGTGATCCAGTCTTCCATGACCATATGGAATAGATTCCATCCAGTGATTGGAGAGTGGAAGAGATATAAATATTCTGATAAATTTTAAAATGAAAGTTAAACAATAAGAGATGATAAGGCAGATTTTTGGCACACAGGAAGGGAAGCAAGAGATGGAAGGAGCAGTCAGGGAGGGAGATAAATGAGAACTTAAAAGGGAATTGTGATGTATTGTGTATATGCACCAAGTCTCTACAAGGAACAAGATCTTTATGCACTATAAGGTGGGGGAGGGGAAGGAAACACAAATTTAAAAAAAATTAAGATATGTCATGTGTCATCTCCCCACAATAAATTAAACATGTATCATTGGAAAAGAAAAGAAAACAAATTTTATATTTTATTGAAAAAAGTTATATTGAAAAAAATAACTTGAACATTAAGAATAGATATATTCATGTCACTCTCTATAAATGATAATGTGACTGGCACTTAGAACAATTACAATTGGATTTCAAGAAAGGCCATAGAAGAATTTTTAGAAATATGAAACTGGATTTGTTTCTGAAAATACAAGCAAGACTTGAATGAACAAAGAGGAAGGGGCGTTCTCAGAACACCAGTCTGTGCGCTGCAATTATCTCCTTAAGTAGATGATAAATTGTCTCTAATGGACGATGAGATTCTGTCTCAGACAAATTACACAGACAGCCCTATAAATGGGACTTCCGTAGCTGTCAGGGGTTTCACAGACTGAAAAATATGATAGGCAGATTAGAAGAGACAGCAGTGAAAGATCTGTTTTCTTGCTAAAGAAAGGCTTCAGCCTGGAAAGCTTCAAGGAAAAGATGTCATTGGAGATGAGATTCATTTTCTATAAGGCTGATATGGCCACTTTATTTCCCACCTTTTTCCTGTATTCAGCACACACTTTCTGTAACCACTGTGCACCAAGCACATGCATGGTCCTTCACTTGCCTGTGAACAACCCCTCCCATTCTTAATGTTGACAGAGACAAGGCCCCTCACATCTCTCTCTCTCTCTCTCTTTTTTTTTTTTTTTGGCGGTACTGGGGATCGAACTCAGGACCCTGCACTTGCTAGGCAGGCGTTTATTCCACTGAGCTATATCCCCAGCCCCCCTTGCATCTCTTTTGTACTGCAGGTTTTATCCCACTTTTGGGTCACTGGGCATGAATGAAATTAAAGCCTTTGTAAATTAACCTTGACTTGAAATCTTTGTCCCACCTCTGATTCTCTATGATATCTTCATCCATCCTTATCACCACTCTGAATTTCAGCTTCCTCCTCCATAGTACAGAAAGGAGAAGGAATAACCCACCCATCTTACCAGAAGTTTCTTAAAGTAACATGCTGGGAATTATTGTACTATTGAATCTGACAATCATTTTATTTTTATTATCAATTTTATCACATTATGTGAACACCATCATAAAACTTTGTTAACAATTTAAATGCATTGTGAAGTAAATTACGGATGATGGCATCAAAGAAGCTGGTTGCCTCTGTGCCAATAGTTGGCAATTGTGAGGAGCCCAGGTGGCAATGTCTGGTAAGGAGGCACCAGAAGTTTGATAAGTAAGACAAGTCTCAACCATGAGTGTGCATCGAAGTGCCTGGGAATGCCAGGCATGATGGTGTATGCCCATCTTCCCAGTACTCTAGGAAGTTAAGAAGGGATGACCTGAAGTCCAAACCCCGCCTGGTAACTTACCAATTTTGTAAGAGCTTGTCCCAAAAAATAAAATTAAAAAGGGTTGGGCATGTAGCTCAGTGTAAAGCCCTTGAATTCAATCCTCAATAACAGAAAAAAATGCCCAGGATGTTTTCTTTTAGGTTTGTGATTCATCTCCAGAAATTCTAAATTAATTAATTTCAGTTAGTGTTGATCTCCAGTAAGGTTTTATGTACTGTCTAGGTGGTGTTAACTTGCTGTCAGGAATAAGAATTATTGAGATAAAATATACAAAGTGTCAGGTATAATTGGTGAGTAAAAGATGTTAGTAAATGCTGCCTAGTTGCTCTTGTTGCCATTTGGATACAGTGACTGGGAAAAGTATATTTCATAATGTTTATCGATGAAGACTATGTTTATGGAACTTTTAAACAAGACTTATACCTCAATAAGAGGACAAATATGGAGTGTGGTCAATGGCTGCTAGCCAATAAAATCAATACCAACAAATAGTAACAATGAGACAACACAATCAGTAATGGCTAAAATATTTGAATAAAAATGTAGATTACAGATGCATATATGACAAATACCAGATAGCTGATAGATGAACAGATAAACAGATAAGAAAAAGAGTACAATAATAAAAGGTAAGCATGTCAAGTGATGTATACAATAATTGGTTTTTAATGATAATATTAAAGAAACAAATTAAAGCCACTTTGCTGTATCTGAAATGGCTACAATTCAAAAAGACTGCTCATACCAGATGTCAGTGAGAATGTAGAACAACTTCAATTCTGGTGTACTTTTGTTTGGTATCTAAAATGGCTCAACCACTTTGGTCCATATTTTGAAAGTATCTCAAGCAGCTGAAGAGTTTGCGACCATGATTCAGACATTTCAAACTTATAAATTTACCCAGTGGAAACTAAAAATGTATCTCCTCTTAAAGCCATTGTAAAGAGATGTTGAAACCAAATTTCTTCTGATAGATTAAAAACATCTATACACAATGAAATACTACTGAGATATAAAGAAGGGTAAATTTGAGACATTTGTAGGAGATGAATTTACCCGGAAATCATAACACTACATGAGATAAGTTAGCACACAAAGAAGTATGATACATTTTTCGTTTCAGTAATGTAAAGTACAAACAAATAGCCAAATAAAAGACTAAAAAAAAGAAACAGGGAAATACAGTTTTTGCAAACAGGAAGAGATCCAAGAGGCTGAAGAAGGTGAAGGGAAGGGAAGTGGAAAAAGGCTCATAAAAAGATGTAAACTGTGTCATGCATGTGTACTATATATCTCAGCTGAATGTAAGTGTTATATGCTATAAATATGAACTAAAATAATAGTCATAACAATAATAATTAAAATGGGGGAAAGAGATCTAGAGATGAAGGGAGAGGGAGGAGAAAATAATAATCAAGATGTGCTGTATAGATGTACCTGCTGCCTATGCTGGATGTAAATTTTTTGTACTGCAAGTATATAGATTGGATTACATTAAATTAAAAAACTGGAAGCAGTATACATTTTCATCAAGAGGCACCCAGATACCCTTAGAGTGGAACACAATGGAGCAATAAAAATAAAATATTGATACAACAATAAGAATGAATTTAAAATAATGCTGAGTGAAAGAAGAAAAAAGTAGTGCAACCCTTATCATTCCACTTACATAAAAATCTATGATGTACAAGTTAACAGCAACAGTTGTGCGCAGGGTAAGAAAGGAAATGAGGACTGAGTTTCAGCAGGGTTTAGGCAACTCAGGAAGCAGGAAGGTGTGTTCCTCGTCAGCTATAGCGATGGGTTTTCAGATGTATCCATATTTCAAAACTGGTCAAATTACAAATTTAACAAAATGTGAAGCTCATAGTACATTCATTATATTTCAATGAAATTATTTTTTAAATAAATGCACAAATACCTGCCTGTGGATACAGGGATGTGTTACGAATATAAATAAAAGTTTTACTCAAATAAGCTGCCCATGTGTTCCAATTATAATGGTTTTATAAGATTTTTAAGCCTATGTTATTACTTTAACAAATATATTATGCATGTACTAATACACATTTTATAGAAACACATTTGTAATTTACTACCTAAAATTTACATGAACAGAGGATCTCCATTGATTGTGTAGGTTCAAAGGCTCCCTGTGAAACTTTATACTTAAGCTATGATATTGGAAAGAGCATTTAGACCAATCTTAGAGATAGAGGTAAACGCCTAAAGAACCCCCAGCTGCTAGAACTTCATTCATCTAAGTCATTCTGGGACAGAAATATACACATTAATGAGCATATCTCCTGTTGATTCTGCCCTAAGACTTTAAGCTGCCCCAGCCAATGTTTTATACAGCAGAGATGAGCCTTCTCTGATAATTCCTGTCCAAGTCATAGATGCTTATATAAAATAAATGTTATACAACATAAGCTAATAATATTTTGGTGTCTGGAAGCATTATATTGTCATGACAAAACGTAAAACATAGTTTCATGTCTGAACAGTAACTAGAAATTTTAAAACTGTGGTGGTAAATGTAGGGGGCTTGGAAAAGACATTAATAGAAACCTGAGGGCCCCTTATAAAGTCTAGGTCTGGGGCTGGATACTTTTTCTGCAAAAAGAGCTGTCTCATGAGTACCAGGGCTTATATGTATTGACTTCAAATCAGAAAAGAAAATTACATAATAGACCTTCAGTGGACGTGTAGATTCTAAGTTGAGTAAGAAATTCTAAGTTCAGTGTTGCTGTTATTTGTGCCTAGGTGTCCCCTTAAAGCCTCATGCAGTCACTGTGGGCTTTTCAGAGAAGAATTAATCTAGTGTGTGATGTTGGGATTAAGGGCGTGTGATTAGTAAACCAGTCCACTGATTGGTTTGGCATATTTCTGGCTAGGAATAAGCCTGTGAGTGCTACACCTGGCCTAGGGAGGGTAGCCTGCCTACAACATAAGGGACAGAAAGAGTCTTGTCTTTTGCATTTCTTGCTTTTGCTGTCTTCCACCACCCTCAACTGTTGCCCCTCTGCCATGTACCACCCTATCTTGGAGCCAGCCAATTATGGACTGAAACCTCTACAAACTATGACCTAAAAAAACTTTCCTGCCTTAACCTTGGACATCAGGTATTTTGTCTCAGCAAAGTAACTCAGACAAACATGAAGCTACAAACTAGTGTAAAAAATAGAGTGACATATTTAATTTGTAATCTATAATTATTACTCTGAAGTGCATGGGGAGAACATGTTTCATTGGTTCGAACTGAGATAGACCAAGTTAGGAGACTTGGTGCTCCAGACTGGCGGTGATGGATTCTTGGACTAACTTGGTATTAATGGACATACAGTAAATAAGCTTAGGGTGTATTTTGTGGAGAAAGCAACAGTCAGATCTTGATTATAAAAGAAAAATGTAGCAAAGTTAAGGTCCTACATTTATTTGGGGAATTTTGAGAACCTCAAATCAAATACTGTCTGCAAGTTGTGTTACAAATATATGTATGCCTGTTTTCTTTCTTGTCTTTGGATTTTTGGTTTTTGTGTGTGTGTGTGTGTGTTTTTTTTCTGTTGTTGAGAGGATTAACTGTCTGACTAAATTTGCATGTCTGTATATGGGTCCATACATCTACAATTCGAAGATATCAATGGATAAAGCAACAACTACTGTTGAGACCATATCACCTTGTCTATAGATTAGTTGTGATTGTACTATTTTCTATGATAATGGGTGTCTGTTTGTCAATAT
>PVLD010009758.1:0-62315 GCA_004027595.1 Dinomys branickii | reverse complement strand
ATCTAAATGGTATCTATATTTCCTTTGAATGCTGCGACTGGTATTTGATCATTTCATTTTCTAACAGACGATGAAACATTATGATTTTCAATAATCCATAAAGACAGGCATTTGTTCCCTTTGTGAAACTGTACACTTCAATGATTACTTCTCACATTAATCACAGTAAAAGCAATGCTTAAGGTAATCTCTTTCTTCCTGTAGATAATAAATGTCTGCTGTTGAAAGAAAAATTGTGCAAAGGTGAAAGGCAGGGTGAGCTCTGGGTGTTTCTGAGATAAACAACTGTCACACTCCTAAGAGTGCTATCATCCTATGAGGCCAGAGTTACCTTTCCATAATGATGAAAATAAAATTAATTTCCCTCTGGTGATTCAAAAGATTTTGCTGGGGATATTTCCCTTACACTTTCTGCCCAGAAGTCTTATTTTGCTAAATACCATAAAATAAGTGTTCGTATTGTTACACAGGGAGCAGAGAAGATCTGAAACTGCACATACAACCCCTCCGTGCCTTGAAGTCTTTGGTAACTTATTGGTCTACCAAAGGTTAAGATAACCTAGCTGTTTTCTAATCAGAAACTACCAAGAACATAACCAAATGTGAGAATTCAAATATGAATCTGTGGGAAAAGATGTAAGATACAGTTGAATAATGAAATATATAAAGTAACAAATACTGCCATTTTATTTAAGCAACATCCCTAGGGCTGTGCTTTAATGGATCAACAGCCCATTTGCCAAATGACTTCCACTTTGAATTGATTATAAGCCATGAGGACAAGGTGAAGGCAATTTATTTAATGCTAATTTTGACATTGGACTTTATGAATCATTTCTGTAGATTGCCTTATTTTTAATTCTGCTGAAATCCAAGAAATTCAGGTGACAGTAAAAAGTTTTTGTCAGATTTTTTAAATGAGGCTTAAATGGGGGAAATGTGACTCATACAGAAAACAAAGTTTTCTCAAGTTTTCATAAGTTTTGCCATCATTAAAAGTTAGTATGTCTGACTCCAAAGTCATATTTTCTTTCTTGTGGCAATTTAGGCCATGCACAGTGTTTTTGTTTGATTTCAAATGATGTTTCACAAAAGACTGTAGGGATTTTTAAACTGTTTTCTACACAGCATCACACACCTACCACAATATCACTTCTAAACTCCAATTACAATCTATATGGAATGTCTTTCTTAATAATAAATTTCCTATCTAAAATACTCACACATTTAAGAGTCATAGCTCATGGCCAAGAATAACCATATGTTGCCTTATCGAAAGACCTCCCTCTTTTCAACTAGAAGTACATATTGTATACACATGTGTGCATACACACACACATACACACACACAGAACTACATTCAATCCAATAATTGTGTGACAGAATGATTTTCTTCCAGTGCTCTCTGTGAGTTACCATGTATTATTCAACTTTGGTTCATTAGTACCTAGTAGAGTACTGACCCACAATTGCTATTGCAGTGATTGATATATTGTCTCAACTTGAGCCCTTTAGAAGTTTAATTAAGCAACTCAACTGGGAGGCAGGGTCCTTACTTTGTAAATACTCTCATCCTGTGCAAGCACAGGGCTTGGAGACTGTGTAAGTGCTTCACCTGCCCCTATGGGCAGGAGAGCCTGCTTACAATACGAGGGAGGAAAAGAGGCTCTGTCCCACCCCTCATTTTGCTTTTGTTGCTGTTGTTGTCTTCTTCTGCCTTGCATTGTTGCCCCTGTGCCGTGCTACCCTGGCTTGGAGCCAGCTTATTCTGGACTGAATCCTCCACAGACTGTGAGCCAAATAAACTTTTCATTCCTTAATTTTGGGTGTTGGGTATTTTGCCCCAGCAACAGAAGTAGCTAAGATAGCTATTAAATTAATATTTGCTTAATGGATGAATGCATAAACACATGCTATGTATAAAGCGTTTTTACTCTATTTCTCTATCTCTAATATAAATATATTTGTATTTTCAGATTTCTAGTAGATGAAGAAGGCAATTCAATTGCAAAGTACTAAAGTCAAAATAGACCAAAGGTCTAAATATTAAAACAGAAACACTGAATCTACTGAAGAGAAAGTAGGTAGAAATCTTGAAGACACAGCTGTAGGCACAGACTTCATAAACAAAATGCAAAGTGCTAGAGAAATACTCCAAAGAATCAACTTTTTCCTTTAAATATCAGACTAATATAAAAATGTCAACATAGATTAAACCCAAAAAAACATGAGTTTAACTATTAGTACCAAAAAATAACCATGTCTATTTTCTAATACGAGAAATATTTTAAGCAAAGTACCACATATTAAATTAAATAATTCTCTATTAAATTTTATAATTCTCTAAGAAATAATAAACACACATTAACAGTAATTAAACACACATTACTTTAGTGATAAAATGAGTTTCCTGGAATATATACAAATGTAATAATAACCACTAACCTTGCACTCACCCAAACTTCACTGTCTAATAAATAATCACATTATGCTTCAGACACCTTACTTTCTGTTTTTCTGCATGGCCTATGGCCTTTAAGAAAAATAAGCTAATATTTCATGGCCCCTTTGGATCGAGAAACAATTTGAGGTGAGCAAGAATGGGATGGAATTCAGGGCAGAGGAGCAGCCATATATAAAGTCATGGAAAGGTACACACAAAGGAGAGATAATATATTTCTGGGATTCTATCGTCTTGAGCATGGATGGGGCTGACTAATGAGGAGGGATGCAACCGAAGATGTAGGCTGGAAGTCAGGGTTGAGAGCCTCTGGTATGTCTTGTAATACTCTTCAGATATGACTTTGGTAATCAGGAGGAAGTCAGTGAAAGATTCAAAATTTTAGAAAGGCTCCTGTGATACCTTCTGTAGGCAGAGGCAGGTGTCTTGGTGAATTTAGAGGTTACTTAGAATTTAGAGGAACTTTGAAATTTTATAAAATATCAAAAATATTAACAGAAGAAAATAATATCTGAACTTTGTGTAGCAGCATCTGATGCATCAAGAGAGGATAGATGGAGAATAATAGTTTTGCAGGTAATAACCTACAATATAGTGTGTATGTATGAAAGAAAGAACTTGAGGGTTACCATAAATTTGCACACAGGTGACAGCAGGAACTTTCATTATTGTGTCTGTGCCCCATGTAATAAGTACATGATTCAAAAGTTAAACTATCCTAAAATTTGAATCAAGTTTAAAAGTGAAAACTCAATTTACACCTTTAAATTTAAAATATTTTATGTCAAATAATAATTGGAATTCTCAGAGCATCCAGAAGGTAGAGGAGAACTTGGAATCTTTTTGTATCTTATCATGTCTTATATTCTGAAGCTTACACACTGTAATCCTTTCAAATTTGCTTTTCTGAGTGATTATTTTCCACTTGGCATTAATAGTTCGAATTATTCACAGGACACATGCCTGCTGCTTTTCAGTACTTTTTGCTCGTTGTGCTACCAGTTCTCACCCATGGGCTATCACCTGGTTGTCTTCTCCATAATCTAGTGCACATACTTTATAAAACATCTCTCCCTTTTATCAATTTCAAAAACAGATTTAAGTCAGGCACTAAATCAGTATTTTCCAAAATGAATTTTTAGTGTCTAGCAGATAATTCTTTGAGTGCCTTGGAAAAATTTTTCATGAAACAAAGAAAAAGGGAAGAGAAATGACAGCCTCTATGACATCACAAAAGGACCACTAACATGATATTATACCCATGGTGTTCGTCACTTTCCTGTGTGATCCAGAGGCTCTCACTGGATTATTCTCCAGGAATCACCGACTGGGGGACATAGGGTGTATATATTTGAGCATCACTATTTCCAGTTTGTTAAATAATTTATAATAAGTGCACCTGGTTGCTTGGTCAGAATTTTTAGTGGGATTGTTCCTTCAGGTTTAGCACAATTCACTTGTGTCCCTAAAACGAACAGTTTGCTTACAATAGGACACTCAGAGATTTTAAAATCTGGAATTTGCTGGACAGAGGTATCCAAAATAGCTTTAAACTACTATCCCTTTGCCACATGTTATGAAACAGACTAGACAGTAATTGAAAATGTAACCCATTATACTTCATTTTTATAAAATATAAAGACATATTTTACAACCCTGACATTTTAGTAATCAGTTAGAATTTTTAAAAAATCTTGAGCAAATCATACGGGGAGATAGTTATCTTCCATCCTTAACAAATCTGACTGCTTTGGAAATAATCAACTCATAAATATTTAGCTAATATACACCCAGAGCAATGGATTGTGCAAAATTAAATGCCTCATTGAAACAATTAATTTCAAATGCTATGATTTATTGAGCATACTTTACTGGAAATTTAATAGAAATATGCGCTCAAAGTAATTTGAGCAGAGGATGTTTGCACTGTCTTTGATTTCTGGCCAACATGTATTTTTCTTACCCTGCAGGTGACCCTCAGGAAAGAGCAAACTTCCAGGAAAGCTCTCTAACTGAATTTGTGGGTCAGAGTTTGATGAGAGGAAGTGATGACCACAGATTGTGAAAAGACTGAATGAATAAATAAATAAACAAATGAAGCAATTCTTTCATATTTCACATACCTCCTATAGCTAAGCCCTCAGGGAGGAAAACACCACTTCAGTAAAAGCTGTTGTCATCATCTGTCCATTTCAAAAGAATACAGCTCATGCTTCTCAGAGCATCAATAACCAAATATACCCTCAAGGCATCTGTGAAACGCTCAGTCCAGCAATTTCCCATAAGAAGGCTTTTGCTAGAGCTTTAAGCAAGACCCCCACACAGCAGCGGGAGGTAGAATGCATAGCAATGAAGATTTTGGAGAGCAAGAGACGGGGTGGTGGAGGGGAAATAAAGGGTCAGGAAAGCCTGATGGAATTGTATCTACATGGTGCCTTCGGTTAAAGCAATTTATTTGGGTTTGTAGCAGCAAGAACACTGAAGTAGGACTCTGAAGTCCTAGATTCTAGTTTTCATCTAAATGGTACTGAGCACAAGAAAGTCATTCTGGTGTAGGGATCAAAAATTTTATCACCTGTGAGAGAAATTGGTGAACTGGGCAAGATAAATTGTAGGACTTGTTCCAATTTAGGAATTCAGTAGCTCTCTAACTTTTTCAGATTTCTCTTTTCTATTTTACAAAAGTTATTTATCTTTGAAAAGGTTGAGATTTACACACAGCCAATTTTCAGTTCCCAGCTATTTACTATTGGTAACATAAAGCCATGTGGTTTCTGCTTTTGATACATTTCTGTTTGTGTGCACAATCCAAATACTTCTTAGTCAAACCAAATCGTCTGTCTGATGATAATTTCTGGAACATCTGAAACATGCTTATCATATAAGCAATTGCTTATCCAAAATATTTTAAATCATAGTTCTAGCCTAACATGAGTTCTTAGCTAAGTCTGGTTTGTGTGGTTGTATAGCATTTGTATTCTCCCACCAATGTTGGGTATCTAGGTTACAACTATCCGTATCTCTCCACAGCTTGACATGCTAAATTTGAGGTGCAATTGGTGCTGAACATAGTCTCAAAATGCATAATCCTGAACGTCATAATTCTAAATGCTGGATACCGCACAGATCAAAATATTTAAAAGGTCTAAAATTGCAAAACCTAAAATTTTGAAAATCACAATAGCGGAAAGTTAAAGTCCAAAGTATTCAACATTCCAAAGCTAAAATCTCTAAAACCAAAATCTCATTGGAATAAACATTATACAAGGCATAGAAAGCTGAGGTCTAGGGAGTGGATTAGCTTGGTCACATGCAAGATGGTTGCGGTATGTCAGGAGGAACACATGCCTCAAAACATGTGGAAGCATTATAGTGGGTATGTTTGTAAAGTGTTTCACACAGGTTAGCGTGGGAGTCTCAGAGTAGGTAGAGAAGATCCGGCCACTATGCAATCTGTCAGGCCTTGGAGCTGACGGACCAAATGATCTGTCTTTCTGAGAGCTAACATAGAGCTTCTTTTCTGTTGCTTTGAACATCAGTACCCCAGACTCAGGGTCATTTGGACTCCAGGGCTTTTACTAGCAGCCACAAAGTCCTCAAGCTTTGCACCTAGGAATGGGAATTACAGCATCAGCTTCATTGGTTCCATGGTTCTGTGTTATTACCAAACCTTTACCCACCTGAATCAGTCTAAGAGATATACTTTCATATTTCTGTATGTTTCACAAGTACATCCCTCAGAAATATAAGTAATTTTCTTTAAAATAATTCAGAGTATTTTCCAGAAGTATATTCCTGGGAGTTGGATTGAGGTGGATTGCAAAATTCGAGGTATACATTTGAGATGTGTCTTTTGGAGTTATGGCCTTAACAGATGGAATGCAATCATCTTATTTGATACCACGTAACTTCTTGCCATACCTGGGCAGTTTGGCTAGACTGTATTCTGAGGAATGACAAACTGGGTACTTAGATTTGTCCCCAGTGACTTCGGGGCTTCCTAAAAATTAGCAAACATAAATTAAATCTGGGTTCCTTCATGATTTCATAAGGCTGTCTTTGAATTTAACTAAGAAGAACCTTGAATCTTTAGTACCAAACTTTCAGTATATGGACAAATAATGTTTATTCTCCAATCTGCATTATAAGGGACTCACCAGATGGGACTGAAGCACAGGAAAGGTGCTTTTACTGCTTCTTTACTGGTTGAATGTACACAATATGTTTGTTGTAATGCTTTTCTGTACTTTTCTTGGAATGAATTTTTCCATTATTGTCATTAACAAACCTATGGGGAAACACTTTATATTTGTTTTCAGTTTTCTGTGGCACAGTAAAAGGTACTTACCAGTACCTACATCTAGATTTTCTCATAAATTTCTTCCTTTTGAAAAAGCAAAATGGAAGTTTTAATATTAACAGAAAACCTTATACCACTGCCATGAGGAATACCACTGCATTTTTATTTTTAATTGGCCATTTAAAACACTTCAGGAAGATTAAATTATAAGGTCTGAATTCTAACTATGGTGAAAGAACATTGCTTTCTTAGTTTATCTCCTGCAGTTTTAGTTTTTACGTTGTGTTTTGTGATTGCTTTTTAACTTTATGGAACAAATAATGGGGGGAATGTCTTTTGTGCAGATAGATTATTATTTGAGAAATTATCTGAAGAAACAACATTAGAGGGAAAGATTGAAACAATGAGGAAAGCGGGAAGTCAAATACAAACGTATCATTAAATTGGTCTGAACGCTGGACAACTTAGGGCTCAGTTTTGCAGTGAAATCTCTGAAAAGCTGAGCAAGATATATCTCAGAATTTTAGTGCAGAATTCAGCTCAACCTGTTGGTTGTTGATCCCTACAATTCAAACACTGTTTATGGATTACATGTACCATTTGTGCTTCACGCTGCCTCGTGCTGCTGTCCCTAGTCAAGGTTGGTACTTCACCGAAGGAGGTCAGCCTGGTGTAATTAACACACTGGCCCCAGTAAATGTCCTAAAGTAAATGCTCAGCAACTCTTAGCTCCTTTTATGTTCTAGAAGCTATGTCATGAGTTGTTTTAGAGATGTTCTGAGAATCTAGTATTTCTATTATAATTTACTATATAATGACCCCATGTCAAAAAAACAAGAAGAGGTGAGAAGGAAGAGGAAAGTAGGTTACATTACTTGTCCAAAGTCACAAAACTGGCAAGTATTGCAGTCAAGATAAAGCAATGAACGGAGCATGCATGAGCCAGCACATGAAGTATCATCCTGGACAAACTTCTCTCCAAAAGCAACCGAAGTTGGGACGCCTGAAGAGCGTTTCGTCAGCGGAGCCCAGCTGGCCACACAGCTTCCTGATGGCTTTCCGCACCTCCCTCTGCAGAGTCCGTCACATCTTCCCTTTATAACCCTACTCATCTGTCTCCAAGAAGGGGACAGAAGAGTGTACAGCGTGAGTAGAACACAATGTTGGGATGAAACAACTACTTAACCTGTTTTTTTTTTTTTTTTTTTGTAAGCAAAATCTGCGTCTCCTCAGGCCCCAGAGTCAGCTTCTTAGTAGAGTAATCAGGAAGGTCTGTGCTGTACTCCACCAGTTAGGAGTGTAGGTCTTTAATGCAAGTCCACCTGGTTCCTCCTCTGTGGGCCGAGCAGGTGCACTAAGGGACAGCGACTTGGCCTGAAGTCCCCCAGTGGGAGATGGGTCATACCCTCCTGAATCCTCTCACCTCTTACTGCTTCCTGGTGTCTTGTTTGAAGCCTTTCCAATTTATGTCCTGGCTGTACCACCTACCGAAGTCTTAAACTTGTAAGGGAAACTGCCTCCTTGCTAAACCTCATCCCAAAGGACAGGGACCCGAGCAGACTGTGCTGTGTCCTTCCCAAGGTCAGGTGACTCCCAAAGAACAAGTCAGGTGACACTGAGGGCCACGGAGCCTAACAAGGCTGGACAGTTACCCCACACACGTTTTGCAGTGCTCTAGAACCACAGGCTGTCGGCTGGCGGAGTAGGCCAGGCCCTGACACTGCCCCGCTGCCTGAGGAACAGCGCCCCTGCCCCACTCAGCCTCAACCAGGCATTGTACCAATGTCTGCAACTCCTCTTCGACTTCTATGGGACATACTTTCACTTAAGAATGAAGGAAAAGTCTCCCATTTTTTAGTGATTCTTTTGTCAAATCTACAAAGTTGCATGTAACTTTATAAATATTCTTGAAAGATATAGTTTTGAGAATTGGTTTTTTTTTTTTTTTTTTGGCGGTACTGGGGATAAAACTCAGGACCCTGCGCTTGCTAGGCAGGCGCTTATTCCAATGAGCTATATCCCCAGCCCTTGAAAGATATAGTTTTGTAAACATTTAATATTTTGTCAATTTGATTTTGAATTGTAAATGTCAAGAATTTTGTTTGGGGGTTTTATGTTTTATTATACTTTCTTAGAAAGGAAAAAATTTCAGAATGTTGTTAGTACATTTTTAGAATGTTCTTATGAGTAAATTTAATGCACTGAAAATAAAAATTTGAAGAAGAAAAAGATGCAGTCTCACTCTAGAACGCATGTGCTTTCTTACAATTCCACATAGCAGGCACGTACTTGCCTGATCCGATTCTACATGAGTAGAGGGGCATGTGGTATCATGGATAAGGCTAAGCCATTAAACTAGAAAGAGGGTTCAAATTATTGCTCTAGCATTTATCTATGTGTTTGATCAAATCCCTTACCCTCTCTTTTAACTTTTCCATATATTCTTTCCAAAGTTTGTTCTGCTCACAATGTATTTTTTGAGAGCAGAAACCAGTGACATTTGGAGACAGATAATTGTGAATGTGGGAGGAGGGAATCATAGGAAGTTTAGCCACATCCCTGTTCCCTATTTACCGACTGCCAATAGAATTTCACCTCCAATGTGTCAACAAATATCTTCATATCTTCATACTTTGTCAAGTATCTCTGAAGTAAGATGGTAAACACCCTCTACATCCTCTTACCAAGTGCTACCCATAGAGATAACAGACATTGAACACATAAATATGATTTACATATATTCCAAGGAGTGTGTTCTCAAGAATATTAGTTTTTGGAATAATCTACAACCAGAATCATATATAAAGTTTATCGCATGAAATACTAGCAACTAGATGGATCTCAAGAGGTTTTAACCATAAATATTTTTCTGCCCAGGTAGTAAAACTTACTGCAATATAATCATATCATGATTTGTTATGCAGTTTATCCGCTTAATGGGACATGGTCTTCAGCCTGCCATTTCAATTCATTATTAAACAAACATGCAGGGCTGGGGATATAGCTCAGTGGAGTAAGTGCTTGCCTAGCAAGCGCAGGGTCCTGAGTTCGATCCCCAGTACCACAAAAAAATAAAAATAAAAAAATAAACAAACATGTACACAGTAACATTTTTTTCAATGAACCAGCCTAATAAAACTCCTGAAATTTAGCTGTGCTTAATATATTACTCACTAAAGGATAGCTATTATTACTCATAACTATTATATTTCTTTAGAAAGCAAACTATAATTTTATAAACATGTCTTTGGCATAAACATTTTACCTATTTTCTATTGCTTATGCTATTTTGATAAGATACTTACAGTTTGATTTATTTCAGCACAAATTCAAGGAAAGTTAAATAGACCAGATGCTTTGTGAAATTTTTTCTGAATTTCATAGCTGAGTAAACTTGGACATTCACTTAATGGAGTAACATTATAATAAAACAGTATTTCTCCAATTCTAATGTACTTATGAATCAGTGAAGATCTTAATAAAATGTAAATGCTGAATTTCTATGTCTGAGATAGATTTTGAGACTCACCATTACCATGGAATTAGAAGTTGCACCAGTGGTGCTGGTCAAAAGAAGATCCTTGGAGTTTCACAGTGTAGTGGACAGTTGTCTGCAGTGAGGAAGAAGACAGCAGTTTTGTCAACCTGGGAAAACTATGTATGACTTATCTAATTTGCCTGACTACACAGACCAAATTCAGTACCTGGAATTTACTAGACCCTCAATAAGAAGTTTAATTAAGTGACTTAGGAGAGAGCCAGAATCCTCACTTTCTAAACATCCTGAGCCTGTGCAAGAGGAGAGCAGGGAGATTATAAAAAACTGGGTTAAATAACACTAAGTTATTGCAGGCTGATCAGGCCTGCAATCTTCCAAGCGAGTGGACAGTGAAGGCTTAAATAAAATGAGACAATGAAAATGATTTCAGGGCTTCCAGGAGGGGCTAACTCTTACAGCTTAAATATTCTCTGAGTTAGCCAAAGACTTCTCTGGGCAGCCCGTATTTATTTGGTTTCAAACAAAGGAAGAGGAGACTCAAGAAAACACAGGAATCTCACAGGACCTTGGGAGAATTTTCCCAAGTAGTAAATTATGTCAGTCAGGAGAACTGCCTTATTTTTAAGTTGGTATTCATTGTAGGAGTACGGAGACTGCAGTTGTGCCCTCCTGTGGCTAATTGGGGCTGTAACCTTGTCAGACAAAGTGCCTAAGCTTCAGAAAACTCACAAGTAAACATGAAAAGCCAATAGGTTAATATTAAATCCTGCTCAGAGCCACTTTGTAGTGGTCCTCAACAACAGATGGTGTGAGTGCTACACCCACTGGGGGGTAGCCTGATTAAAATATAAGGGAGGAAAAGAGGTTTGCTCATTTCCTCCTTTTTGTTCTTTTTTATTTTTTGTCTTCTGCTGCCTAAAACTGTTGCTCCTGTGCCATGCCACCCTGCCTTGGAGCCAGCTGATCATAGACTGAAACTTCCACAACCTGTGAGCTAAGTAAACCTTTCCTTCCTTAATTTTAGGTGTTAGTATTTTGTCTCATCAATGAGAGTAAAGTAACTAAGACAGAATTTGGTACCAGAGAGGTGAGGTCATTACTGTGACTATACCTGACCAAGTGGTTCAAGAGCTTTTTGGGATGCCTTGTGGGAAGAGTTTGGAAAGGTTCACAGCTGTTGCCTAAAAGAGGGAGATGAAGAGCCTTAAGTGGTTCTGTATAGAAGATTTTAGCCAGAGCTCAGAAGACCACAGAACTAGTGAAGACCAGGATTGGGAGAACTACACTGGCTGATGGACTCCAGATGACCTGTGTTGTGGCTTGGCAGAGAGTTTGTCTGCATTTTGCTTGTGCCCAGAGATATTGCCTAAATCTGAGATTGAGGGGTAGCAGACTAATTAACCTGGCAGAAGAAATTTCAAGGCAGTCTAATATTGAGGTGGTGGCAGAGCTATTATTGGGGGTTTTTAGACAGATTTAAGTTGCAAATAAAGAGGACAGAGTCCAGTAAGATGATTTAAAATGTGAGTCTGGGCAGAAAAGAAGCTCCCATGAAACAACGGATTGCAAAGACAGAGTACAGTGTACCTCAGTTGCTGAGAAGGAACGGGACAACATAAAAGATGGACTGAGGCCACCACAAGAAACAGCAAGTATCCACCTTTTGCAGCCTCAAAACTGCAAGTGAGAGACTGTTTTGAGGAGAAAGCTGCAGATCACCATGCTTTGGAATGGCAGCAACATGTTTGACTCAGAGAATTTGATTCAGAGTGCCCAGTAAAACAGGCGCTTAACACCTACAGCTATGAGAGAGGAAAGCGTGGCTACTGCTTCAGCTGGCAGCAGACTATGGCAGCAACCATGTGGCACTGGTTTTAGGTGCATGAAGAATGCAAGAGTTTTGAGGTTAAAAAGGTTTCCATCTAGATTTCAGAAGAAGGCCTGGGAAAACAGGAAGTATGCTCTTGAAAGGGCAATATGTGAAGCTGTGAATATGAAGTCAAATGTACAGTGGATACCCCAAATGTTTGGAGAAGCCAAGAACATGGATCATCTGAGGAACTCTGTAAGGAGGGAGCAAAGTGGGCCCCAGAGAGAAGCTGTGGGAGCTACAACCACAGGAAACGCTACAGGAGCAGAGTGATCTGTACCCTTTGGGGTTCACAACTTGTTAAAGACTGCCTCAGGTGTTCCAAATGGAACTATAGGACTTAATGTTTGCCTGCTGGATTGTAAACTCACTTTTTTCTTTTTTTTTTTTTTTTTTTTTGAAGGAACTCCCTGTTTGTAACTTTTGAAGAGAAAATGTTTATCTTGTGCCATTGAATATTAGAAATGTATGACTTTTCATTTGTGCAGGAGATTGCGGTTTGCCTTACAACTCAGAGGAAATTTGTAATTTGGACTTCTTAGAAATGCTGAGACTGCTAGGACTTTGACAACTCTAAGATATGGACTAAATATATTTTACATAAAGGGATGTGCTTGAATCTGGAGGATGGGGATGGAATGTTATAATTCTAATGTAATACAGTGTGGACAGACTTAATACTGGTTCTTAGGGATTGTTAAAACTGTGTTATAATATTCAAGTTGTGAAAGGATCAGAAGCATGTCTTTATATCTGGAAATTGATTTAAAGAAATTTGTCTGTTCCTCAAGTTGACTAAGGATAGACTGTAACAGTTTTGATGTATGTGTCAACTTGAGAAGTGTAAAAGTTTATGTAAGTGACTCAGTAGGGGGCCAGGGTCCTCACTTTGTAAACATCTTGAGCCTGTGCAAAAGGAGAGCAGGCAGGTGGTGTGTGTGCTGTAACCACCATGGGGGTGGGTAGCCTGCTTAAAATATAAGGGAGGAAAAGAGGTTTGCACTTCCCCTCTTTTTGCTCTGCTTACTTTTTCTATCTTCTGTCACCTTGAACTGTTGGCTGTGTGCCATGGAGCCAATGGAGTATGGATTGAAACCTGCACAAACTGAAAGCCAAGTAAACCTTTCCTTTCTTAAATTTTGGAATTGTGCCTCAGCAATGTGAGAAAAATAACTAAGATGCTGGGTAGTTGCCTAAATGCAACATTTTAAAAGTGAATGTCACCTGGAGTGCTGGTTTAAATTGGGAGATGGAATTCAGAGGTGTTTCAGATGGACCATGATAGAAATAACAGAGATCAAGGCACATTTTAATGAGTGATTCTCAGGGAATCACTCTGGATTGGCAACATCAACCTCATCTTTAAACGTTAGGAATACAAATATTTAGATTGTACCCAAACCTTGTTAATAAATACTTCTGAGACATAAAGTTAAGCAATGTGTTTTTCACCAGGCCTTTCAATTGATTTTCATGGCCATTAAAATTTGAGGACTATTGGATGAAGGAACAAATATCATTCAAATTATCTGAAGAAGAATAAAAGAAGTTTTTTTATTATGGTATGTCAAAGATCTGTGTGATATTTCTAACATTCTGTTGATTGATTCTCATCATAGCTGACAGGGAAGAATAATTTCTTCTCGCTGTCTTCTCAATTCAAAAAAATTAACCTATCCACATAGATACTCTCTTGTTTCATCATAGCCCGGCAAGAATAAAGATGCCTAGTGAGGGACAGAGAATTTAGAGAATGAACAGTAAAACCTGAAGCTAAGTTCAGACAAGGAAAGACTCAGGGTGAACAGTATAAATGAGGTGGGACTAAGAGGCAGGGATTGCTATATGAAGCAGGAAATGGATCTTGGAGAGACAGAACACATACATTAGCACAAACAGTTATAAGAAAAGTAAATAAGGAATAAAATGGACAGCTGTTGTCATAGATACACAGTGGTAAGACATGTATGACCCCTCTGTATCTTAAATAGACCATAAATTGTTGAGAATCAGAGTGAGCATTGTATTGCCACATCTGTTATGGTTTGTGTCTAGATTTCCTCCCAAAGCCTCATGCAGTCATGGGAGTTGGGCTTTTCAGAGGTGATTGAATCTAAAGTTTGAGTGATTTATGGTCCAACATTGAGATGAAGGGTGTAAGCGTTACACTCATCCTAGTGTGGGTAGCCTGCATACAATGAAAATGATGGAAAGAGTCCTGTCCCCCCTTATTTCTTTTGCTATCCTCTGCTTACCATGCACTGTTCTCCTTTACTAAGCCATACTGCCATGGAGCCCACTAATTATGCACTGAAACCTCTACAAACTGTAGGCTAAATAAACTTTTTCCCTTTACTTTTGGTGTCGGGTATTTCATCTCAGCAAAAACAGAAAAGTAACTAAGACAGAAATTGGTACCAAGAGTGGGGTCATTGCTGTGATGTTGTCTGGCCATGTGCCTTAAGAGCCTTGGGAATTAATTTGGAAAAGTTTTGAGATGTTGGCCAAAGAGTAAGATTTTGATAAAATGCAGATTCTGAATTTCTGTGTATGAGGTGGATCTTGAGATTTATCATTACCTTGGAGATAGAAGTCTCACCAATGGTACTGCTCCAAAGATGACCTTTGGAGTTACAGGGAGTAGTAGACTGCAGTCTGCAATGAGTAAGAGGACAGCAGTCTTTTCTAGCTGGAAAATTATGAATGGCTTTGTAATCCAATTCTGACTCTGGTCAGAGTCTAGAAAATCAGAATACTGATGGAAGTGCTGAAGGTTATGATGAGGCTCAGGAGGCTTCTATTGAGAAGGACTGCACTGGCTGCTGGATCCCAGGTGGTGTATTTTGCGCTATGGCAGGAAGTTGATTGCGTTTTGCTTGTGTTCAGAGATACTGCCTAGGTGACAGAAAAATTTCCATGAAATATAGTGTTTGGATGGTGGCATAATTACTGCTGAGGACTTTTGGCCAGATATGTTGGAAATCAAAAGTGGAGAGCTAGCAATGTGATTGGAAACATTTGGCCAGAGAAGAGACTCCAGTAGAGGTATGGATTGCAAGGATAAAAAGAACAAGGTTGCTGAGAAGAAACAGGACTCCAGCACATAGTAGTGTCTGAAGCAGCAGTAAGGCACTAGTAGTTGTGCTCTGGAAAACTCCACTAACAGAACACCAGGCCTGCCCCCACATCCAGAGGCCAAGATAAGCTCCACATGCAGCACAATTCCCATGGCAAACTTGGCTGAAGCACACAGAATATTTCTGGGAAATAACATGGACACTATCACAGAAGTGTAAACACCAGAGGTATTTTATCACTATTATCCTCCCTTGTTTGTCTGATTGGCTCTCTGTAATGGTTGATACATTGTGTCAATATGAGAAGTCTAGAAGTTTAACTAAGTAACTCAGCAGTTCTACAACCTGGGGTATACAGGACATGCCCTTACCACTCTAGAATTTTGTTCTTTGGGTCAACTTCTAAAGTTTAGACATTAACTAAGTACATCACCAGGAGGCCAGGATCCTTATTTTGGGACATTCCTGAGCCTATGCAAGAGGAGGGCACAGAGATGGAGTGAGTGCTACAATAACTCTGGGTAGGGAGTATTTTCCTTAAAATATGAGGGAGGAAAAGAGGCTTGTTCGCCCTTTTGCTCTTGTAAAGTTGCTGTCTTGTGCCTTCTTATATTATTTCTCCTGTGTCATATCAACCTGCATTAGAGCCAGCTGATTATGGATGGAAACGTCCACCAACTGTGAGTTAAATAACATTTCCTTCTTTAATTTTGGATGGTGGGTACTTTGTCTCAGCAATGATAGTAAAGTGAGTAACACACTCTACAATATTTGAACTCATTAATAACTTAATACTATCCCCTACCCATCTAAACTCCCTTCCCTTAATACAAGGGTAAAATCACTCCACTAAGGGGAAAACTGCTACATACTAGTGCATGGTATATGTTTGATTTTGTTAATGTATTGGTTACTTTTCTCTCATTGCTGAGCCAAAATACCTGACACCCCAAATTAAGGAAAGAAAGGTTTATTTAACTCATACTTCACGGAGGTTTCAGGCTGTAATCAGCTGGCTCCAAGGCAGAGTGGCCTGGCAAAAAAGATTGCGAAAACTCCATAAACCCACGGAGATTAAAACACATCATCCTAAATAATCAGAGGGTCACAGATGAAATTAAAGAAGAAATTAAACAATATTTACAACTAAAAGAGAACACAGATACAACATACCAGAAGCTGAAAGAGTAAATAAGATCCAAACTGAAACTGTTCAAACGGAAAGAAAAACTGGGCTGGGGAGAAAAGAAAAGATGGAAGGGAAAAGGAAAAAGACTACATATACACACACACACATATATAAAAAAAGCACACACACAATTTAAGATAGTTATACTAATTTGTATTACTTAATTGAAAAGAAATGTTTGTGCTTACATTGTTTAATCAAATTTCAGGCCTATGTCTTTTAATCAGAGCACCTACTTTGAGGATAACAATATGTAATGCATAAGAACTATTGTTGAACTCCTACCACTTTGTATGGTGAATCTCTGTATCATTTCCAATGTTTGTTTTAATCTTTTTAAAATTGTCACTGTCTTTGATTGTTTGATCTTACATTCTTATGTCTAATGAACTCAGCAACTACATTGAAGATAACAGTATGTAATTTAGCAACCATTGTAAATTTGTATCATTTTTTCTTGAGGTCTTGTATCATTTTTGTGATTTTGTGTTCACTGTTGTTTAGTCAGTTTTTTAATTTTCAAAGTACAAATAAATAAATGAGAATAAAAAATAAATAAAACAATATGTAATGCATTAATCATTGATACTCTCCTACTTGCTTCTTTCAAAATTTATTTTCTTTTTTGGTACCAGGATTTGATCTTATAACCTCATGCTTGCTAGGCAGGTGATGTGCAACTGAGCTACAACCCTGGCCTCCATCTTTTAAAATTTTGTATCATGTTTTTATTGTTTTTTCTCTTTAAAATAAAAATAAATATTAATGAGAAGCAAGCCGTATGATTATAATAGCTCTCTTAAATTTCTCTTGATTTCAATGTGGTTTTTAGATACATGTTTGTAATCTGGCTATCTAATGAAAGTATTTTGGTTTTAGCCTTGACTTTGAGGTCCCTATGAATATTTGCTTTTTGTGTGGAAAAGAGTGCACCATTAATTGTATGTATGTAATTGTTATATTAATGCAAATGTAGAAAGATTAGGACGTGTTAATTTTTCACAAATCTGACATGGGAGACTACAGTGTAAGGAACTATGTCTAGTTATCAAGTTGGCCAGGAGTAAATTGTAGTGCAGTAACTAATGGTCAATTGGATCTTCCAGCAGAACTGAGTGAGCATAGTTTGGGGTGTAGAAGACACACCTGAGGATTGTTGCCAACAGCATAAAAGGAGAGCTGTAAGGGTGGATGGCATGCTCCTGCTGGAGAAGCTTGTCCTGCTGGTTTTCCTAACATGAACTCAGCTGTTATCATCAGAGCAGCTTGGTTCCTCACTGTCACTGAGGATGGCTGCTGTTCTCTTTGGGGGAGCTCCGGTCCTTGAATTTTTCTTCCTGGGTCCAGTGCAGATCCCTCAGCCTGCTGCCACGTGTCCTTCACCTCACTGGTGCAGACTTTCTAGCTTCCACCACTGACTTCTGGGCCTTCCCAGTGTAGATCCTTGATAAAGACTTGCAGGAGACATTGTGCTGGTCTCTGGACCTCCAGCTGGACTCAAGTAGAACATTGCCATGGGATCCAGGCCCTCAACTGGATTATTTGAGTCTCTAGCATGCGAACAGATCCCTTGCAGCCTCTGTATTTGATATTTTGGGTAAATGTTATAAAATAATCCTATAAATTCTGTCTCCTATATTAAATCCATTCCCTTGCAAATCCTGACTGTAACAGTCAAACGTCAGAATTTCCTGTTTTTATAACAAAATTGTCAGGTCAGATGCAATGAATCTTTTAGTAATAGACAATTAAGCATCTTCTCATTAATTATAGGTAGGGTTCTATAGTTGTTTTGTTGGAGCCTTAATATCTTTTGAAATCAAGCATAAAATAAGGGATAATTAATACTGAAATTCCCCAAAACAAAGTGTTCCTCGAACTCCATAGATAGCTGAAATGGATTCTTCCCAGAGAACTTGAGAAGGAGCCATGTTGTAGGGAGAAAAGCCCCACATTGTGGAGTAGAAATCCAGAGTTGCTGCTCCAGTTGTGTCCCTATATCTGTGCTACAATTTGGATGTGGGATATTCCCCCAAGGAACACATGTTGAAGGGATAATCCCGAGCCTGTGGTGGTGACATCTTTAAGATGTGGGCCTGATGAGAGAAAGTTAAGCCACTGGGCTGTGTTCTTGGAAGAGATATTGAGAACTTGACCCCATCCTGTTTTTCTCTTTGCTCTTAGCCATGAGGCAAGTTGCTTTCTCTGCTGAATACTCCCTGCAGTATGTACTGACTCAAGGTAGATCCCAAAGGAGCAGGGCCATTTCACTAATTCACATCCAAAACTATGAGCCAAATAATCTTTTCTTAGGTTCAGGTTGATTATATCACATATTTTGTTCCAGTTATAGCCAGTTCAATAAAATGGTCTGGATACTTGGTGAGTTGTTGTTCCTTTATTCTAAACTTGGCCAGCTTTTACCTTCCTACTAAGCCTTAGCATTGAATACAATAATCCTTGAGAAAGTTATTTGAAAATTTCAGAGTCGGGACCAGTATTGTTGAGAAAACTAGTCTTGCTATTTTTTCCTAGCTCTTCACTCCTCTGATCCTCTAAAGTTTTGCAAAAATTCATATTTTAACCATATATATATATATATATATATATATACATACACTTTTTCTTTTTTGATCTTTTTTTTGGGTGGAGTTTGGGACCGAACCCAGGGCTTTGTGTGTGCAAGACATGAGATCTATCACTGAGCCACATCCCCAGCTCAGCTGTATACACTTATAAGTGATCATTTCTTTTGGAGTTATTCCCTTTGAAATGTCTAACTATGTGTGTGTGTGTGTGTGTGTGTGTGTATGTATAAATTATTCAGGCTATCAGAAACACTAATATCATCAAATAGAAAAAGTCTCTGTCACTGGGAGAAATGTATGATTTATTGATGGAAGAACAGGCTCTCAGTTATTTATTTTTCTTGTTTATTTACATGTCCAACACATTTATTATTTATTGATGAATAAATAAAAGAATGAGCATTGCTGTCTTTGTTAGTACACCACATTCTCTGAAAGGAGACACTGATCTTTTGTTTTACCATCATACAGTCTACCATGTATAATAATAAAAGCTAATGTCTTCAACTATAGACTGCGTGCATTAAATTTATTAATGTAGGTAATTTTCAAACTTAGTTACCTGGATTTGGAAATTTTTATATAGCTCGTGCAATCAATGAATCCAGACACTTTAACCAAGTCATTTATTTGTTCCTCATAGCAAACCTAAGTACTGCTGTTCCAGATTCGATGCGCTTAGGCTTAGGGGTTTTAATAAGTCACTCAGCAGTATGACTCTAGAGTCTTCACTCACGAACATTACTATACTACTTACATGAAATTAATCTTATTATGACTCTCAGTATTTGTCCATTCCTCCCTTTCTATACTGTGGATCACATTTAGTGAAACATATAGCATGTATCTTAGATACTCAGAAAATTATTATACAATTACAATAATTACTAAACATGTGCATTAATGTATTAAGAATAATGTGTGAAACACTTATGGGGCAATCTCTGAGTCCAAGAGGTTTACCAAACTAGGAAATACAAAACAAAAGACATGATCATTGTGGTAGACTAAGTGCTCAAAGAACATATTAAGGTGAAAGAAACAGGTCATGAAAGAATGAGAAAGATTCCTATTTTTTTCACAATCCACATGTTGGTATTCACATTCCCTCCAGAATTAAATGCACTTAGTACTTGATAATTTAAGAGTAACACAAATACCTCTTCCTTCATTCAGTCAAGTAGAATTTGAGTTTGAGAGATGGGGTAGAGTTTGCCAGGACACATAGAAACTTTACTACATTGGAAATTGAACATTGCCTCCAATTTTCTAAGTAATAGGAACAAAAATGAAGAATGAGATGGCAGGTACAAGGGTGAAGAGGTTCTATGTCAGTGTTACATTTCTGCAAATAAGACATCCCAGCCAGGGAGCGACAAGCTCATAATCTGGACACATGAATGGTCCACTGTGGAAAATGTTTGCAGGAAGCCTTGAAAGAGTGCATAATAAAGTCTATGAAAATGCTACAGATCAGAAATAAGGAGGGTCAGCATGACAGAAGCAGCATCTTTCTGGATGGAGAGGAAACTGAGAGTTAAAGAAACAAGGATCTTATTTTTTAATTATTGTTTTTAAAAGTCTTATGTTTGTAGATAGAAAAGCAGCAATCTTTGATCAAACATCAGGCTATGGCCTGCAAGGTGCTTATGAAGCATGATTGGGAGCAGGTATCTTGGTCTATTTTCAAATTGAATTTTAAGGTCTTCTTTTTGCCTTATCAATGACCACTATTCTTTTCTTAGCACCATAAGGTGACATAAATTTCAGCACTAAAATTTAAAATCCAGATGTGTGGGAGAACTATCACTAACTTGAGCTTCAACAAGTTTTCAATGCTTACTAAACATATTTAATTTACAATTAATAAGGTGGTGGTATGGAAATTAAATCCTGCATGATTGTCAGGGAAAAGCACCTACTGAAGTATAAATATATGAAAGATAAATCTACTTGCAATGTAATTAATTGAAATCTGCAGAACCAATAAGTGTGTAACGATGTTCCTATTATTACATTACACTTGTGAGGAATGCTCAGGAATTTAATTAGCATTTCCCCATATGACTAAAGAAAATGAGAAATTAAGCATGCTATCTAATTAACTAGCTATAGATTTCTTGTTAAACAAATATTAAATGTATAAACACTTGAAACTAGGCTGAAAATGTGGCCCCAACAAGATATTTATTTACTCATGAGTCTTTTTTTAAAAATTAGTTAATTTTAAGAACCAAAACATACACAGAAGTTTTCAGTGAAGTCTGCATCCTTTATCCCTGTGGTATTTTTTAGCTCACCTCGAACTTTGCTCTTACCTTGTTGGCCAAAGTTAGATTAGACTTTGAAATATGAAATCACATGTACTAGGCAAGCAAATTACCACAATATTCTTATTAATTATTTTAGGGTGCCTATTTACTCAGCTTACAGATACAGCTACTAAACTGTGGACACATTCATTTGCATAGTGTCACACAACAATGAAAGGCAATAGGCTTATATGTTTCTCTGTCCTTCAGAGACAACCATAATGATGCTGATGTAAATTAAATGTCATTGCTTTATTCAAAACTCCTCAATAATTTTCCATGCCATGAAGGGTAAATGCTTTAATTTTTAAGGATTTTCATGATATTCCCTGTACTAACCTTCCATCTAGCCTCAGATGCTACAATGTATGACTTCATTTTCTATAACTCTCTGCATATTTCAGTTTAGCTCTTCTGCTAGTGTTTGTTCTTTCCTTGGTCAAATTTCAGTGAGCTCAAGGACCAGGATATTTGACTAATATCCTGACTAATAACACTGATTTATCTCATTTCTCATGTACTTTCTGTCTCTAGAAAATTGTTATCAATGAGGATTTCCATAATGACTATGTAAAAGCATTTCTCTCATTCCCATAACCTGTCACCTTATCTGTAATTCAGTTTTTGTACTGTTCTTCTGCTACTTTGTGTCTGTTTGCTAATGTTTTCATTCTTTTACTTTAAAAAAAAACCATTACCCTAATGAGTTTTATTCTTCCCTAATATAACATATACTATAAATTTTACATATTTATCTGCCACATTTATGGGTACTAGTTGTGAAGATATTTTTTTAAAATGTGTTATATAAAACCACAGCCAACAACAGCAACAACATCAACAACAAAAAAACCACCGCTTGTTGCTGCTTTACATATTGATATCTTCGAAGTGTGTGTTCAGGATAACACATACAGATATACACGATTAATCTAATATCCTGTCATCGATGCCTGTTTTGTTTCTTGTCTTTGGATTTTTGGTTTTTGTGTTTTTTCTGTTGTTGAGAGGATTAACTGTCTGCCTAAATTTGCATGTCTGTATATGGGTTCATACATTTACAATTCGAAGATATCAATGGATAAAGCAATAACCACTGTTGAGACCATATCACCTTGTCTATAGATTAGTTGTGATTGTACTATTTTTTATGAAAATTGGTGTCTGTTTGTCAATATGTTTTTGTACTTTTATGTTTCTAAAATAAAAAAAAAAGAAACTGCCCATTAAAAATACTGTAGCAACTTAAAAAAAAAAAAAAAAAACAGCCAGCTGATATGGAAGGTAATAAAGTTTTAAGCGCTTTACATATCAAAGAATATTCAAGTGAAATTTGGTTGTACATTTTGTGATACTGTGAAAATATCTGAAGGAAAAAATAAAACGTATTTATGGTGAACTTCTACCAATCTCTGATATTAAACAGTGTTCCGATGACCAATTGTGTATGCTTATATCTGTTAGTTGGAACACCTGATTTGAGGACAATAATACGCAATACATAAACCATTGTTGAATTGCTACCATTTTGTTTAATGAAGCGCTGTATAATTTCCAATTTTTTAAATTACTTGTTATTGTCTTTTTTTATCAGTCTTGCATTCTTACATCTGGTAATATGACCAACTTCATTGAAGATAACAATATGTGATGTAACAACCCTTGTTAATTCTTATCATCTTGGTTTGAAACCCTGTGTCATTTTTATGGTTTTTGTGTTGCTTTGTTTTTGTCTTCATCATTGTTATTTTGTTATTGATTTTTCTCTTTAAAGTAAAAATAAGCAACGTTATAATTCAATATACTTGGAAAAATGATGAAAACCTGAAATTTAGCAGATAAGTATAATTATAAGTATAAATACATACAAGATATATATGTATTGGCATACATATATGCATGTGTGGCAGTGTGACAAAATTTTAACTGAATTTTACCTAGGTATATAATGTATGAATAGCCACTGTATTATTCTTTTTTCTTGGATGAAAGTTTATAATTTTTCCAAAATAACAAATGAATGAAGAAATGTCTATTTGGTATGTCCTTCCTAAATGATTGAAAGAAATAAGAGAACCATTTACTAATTCTCTTTACACTCATTATTAAATTCTACATCAAGAATCACCATGGAAGCGGGGTGTGGTGGCAAGGATCACCACGAGTTTGAGGTAAACCTAGGATACATATTGAGTTCGGGGCCAGCCTGAACTGCATTGAAAAGCCTTGTCTCAAAAGTAAAGCAAAGCAAAGCAAAACAAAACAAAACAAAATCACCAGGTAAACATTCCTTCTCAAAATTAGAATTTTTATTTCAGTTGTGTATTTTCCTCAGTCTTTGCATCAGTCATATTTCTTTTTTAGTTTATATTCAAATAGTCAATATTGGTGGAGAACAACATCAATATTGATTGAGAAATTGTAAAAAAGTTATCCTAAGATTGCACCCTCAAAAATCATACTCTGGAAAAGAAAGAATAAATGACCTCATTTGTTCTACAGCATACGGGAGGTTAGCATCAGGCCAGTGTAGTGCAAAAGGTCATTCAGCACCTAAAGTACATACGTTCACAAAGTGGGTGGGTCAGTTCTCATTTCTCTGGTTTCATTTTTATGATTTTATCCATATTGAAGACTCAGTAATTTTCTAAGGACATCTTATTCCTTTTCCTTTAGGCTGTTTCATAAAATTTCGAACACTAAAGTGAAACAGTGAGAAGTATTTTCTGAAACTCATTTCCACTGGATGCAGTGATGAACAGATTTATTCCAGCCAAAGAGACGCAGGTTATCCTTGCTCTCTCTTCTTCTTTCTTCCAGCGGCATTAGTCCCATTCGGCAGTGGCAGCTGCAGGTCAAACCTTGTCTGTAAGATCTGTTAATACTGTCTCTAGGATTACAGAGCAACCAAAGGCCCATAGACTTGCAATCAGCTTCCCTTTTACTGCTCCAACCCGGAAAGTGGATTTGGCTAATGACTACCTGTTTTACCCTGCAGTTCTCCTCCTGGACCCTCCCAGTTCCTTTCTCAACTCTATAATATCGTTTTCTTACAATAACCCTTTATTCCATAGTAGTCAGTGACTTTTCACCTATTCAGGTTGCAAAACTTTAAGCACATCTAAAGGTGCTTCTTTCATTTGACTAAAGTTTTGATTCCCTTGGTGATGATAGAACATTGAATATTGGTAGTGCAGAAAATATGGGGAAAATAATTACTTAAATTATTTTCTATAGTCATCGGATTGAAGTGCATGTAGATTAATTTAGTGAAAATACATACCATAATAGGGTTGGTTGATTGCTTTTTAGTGGTCTGGAAAATTTGGAAGAATACAATGATGAGCTCTTGACTTCAAATTGCCAGGTCAGTATCTGAATAAAGAAGAAAAGTATTTTTCTATTTTCCATAAGTAAAACTATTATCTTCTATAGCAAATGATTTATGATTTCTGAAAATTAAGACCAACTTTTAATCCCTTCAGAAGCCAGCTTACAATATATATTGAAAATACAACATTACAAAGTCTCTCATGTTAAATTCATGGCATTGATTTTCAAAGATCAAAGCTCTGTACATTTTAGAGGGTCTTGATGTGAGGTTTTGAAGAAACTGAGGACAAATTTCCCCAAGTACTTATTCCTCCCTTGGGAAAGAAGTATAGCACACTCTTTCCTAAAGAAAGGAAGTAATTTCCTCACAGAAGAATCCTGCTATCCGCCTCCCCCCACGTAGGTGGTCAGCCTCATTGTATCCAAACATATAAAGCAGCTCAATTTCCAGCAGATTGTAAGATGTCTTGCAGAGAGTATAACTCATGGGGAAACAACTCATCTATCAAAAAGGCTTTATAATTTTGCCTATTCATATGTAGTGAAACAATAAGACTGTGGATGTTTGAACTGCATAGCTAGTATTTAAAAAAAAAATCTTCCCAAGTAACTTTAGACAGCTCACAGAACTCTTTGTGTAGATGAAAGACAGGCTGCATCGCATTACCATCAAAAATGCATACTGCAACAATTACTTCTAGTTTGAACAAAGGGCACTGTAATAATTCCAAAGGTGAGTGCGCACTAGGGAAGGGACACTAAGCAGACTTTTCAAAAAAGAGTGTTAATATTGTCCTTAACTGTCATTCAGTGTTAGAAACACAAAATGCCATATGGTCCACCAGTCAGATTACAGGGCTATGAGCGTCAAGAGACTAACAGTTTTAGAGCAGTTCTATTTCATGGTGGCTTTGGTGTGTCCCAGAACTCCTCCCATGTCCGTTTTTGAAATGTACAGTTGAAATGAAACTATCATGTAAACTCCACATTAATGTCTCTGGAATTCAGAATATCATGGTAAGAAAGGACACACTGAAGCCTCTAGAACTATTTTTGTCTGTCTTAGTAACAAAGCAGAAGCAAAAGAAACTACCATAAACTCAAATGGTCCAAGGAAAGTGATTCTGACCATATCTATTCAACCTCTATGTTTGGCCTAATTTTTTTAAGATTCATGCAATCTGAAGAGAAACCAGAGTATTTTGAGTAGACATTGGCTCAAATAAACTGAACACTGTACTCAAGATTATCAAGTAAATGTTAGAAAGAAAATTCAAATTTTTTTACTTTTGTCTGTTTTTTTAAAAATTATTGCTCCCCATTCATGTGACATATTCTCCCTCCCTTTCTTCTTTTTTTTCCTCCCATGTTACCTTTCCTTCTTTTATCTTTTCTTTTGTTTTTAACAGTGCTGAAGATGAAACGTAAGACCCCCCCATAAGCTAGGTAAATGCTCTGTTACTGAACTGCATCCTCAGGCCTTACGTGAATTTTCTTGATCCATTAAAATACAATAAGTTTCTCCTCATAGCTCTGTTAACTCCTCTGCACTCATCTGTCTTAACAACATATTATTATGTGGGGCCCATATTAGACTGAGAGTTCTATCAGGTTATTTAAGACTAAACCTAATGAGATGTCTAATGAGATGTCTGAAACAGAGAGCACTGAATCCTTATATTTACCTGAAAGAATTACATAAAGGAAATACGTAATGTGAAAATCTTCAGAGATTCCATAAAAGTAACTAACTTTACTTGCTGTGGGAGAATTGAAGACTGCTTTCCAAAGCATGCGTTACTGGAAACGAGCCTTTGAGAATGTATAAGAGATGCAATAATTTGTAAAAGGTGGAAGAAGAAGGTGGAAAATGTAGAGAAATGAAACATGAAGCTTGTGTTTAAAATGTCATTTCAGCAGCCTTCTAAGCTAATAAACAAACAAAATTATTCTCAGGATGCTAAATTTAAAACTATATTTGTCACTTGACTTCAGGGATTTGCAACTGAGTGTTTATACAGTTAAGTGCTGAAAAATCAGAGAGCTGTCAGGAGCGAGGTAGAGAAACAGTGACATCTCTCCTGACCCAGCCTAAACTAGAACACACAGATGGGAGAAAGGACATGCCAATTGCTAGCTCAAATGCTGTGCAGTGAACCAGAGAGGACAATCCAGTGAGGCGGCCCAGAATGTGTCAGAGTGGATTAGGGACACAGGTCAAAGGTGGCCACAGAGAGCCTCATCAGCTGACAGTTCTGGAGTGAAGGTCTCCAGCAGACCATCTCAGGGGACGCCGAGTGCAACGCAGGCTAGCCTGCGATGCCACAGCAGATGGGGAGACACTGGCAGCCAATTCCCAAATATGCACAATGTATTTGGCTGAGAGTATAAGCACATTCATATCAGAAACTTCTTAAATTTTTTTTGTTTAAAGAAAGGGTGCTATCGGGTGCTTTAATTTAGCTAAACCTAATTACACTTCCAAACTGTGAAGCAAGACTCCTCACAGGCAAACCTAATGTTTCTCAACTGCACTTTTAAAAGGTGTTGATAATTTCAAATATGATCATCTAACTTTCCAAACCTAAGCTGATTATTAAAACAAAAATGTTGATGGAGGAACAGAAGGAATTTTTAGCAAATTCTGGAGGCAGAAAAGTGAATGCTTAAGAATGGGGTGTTATCACTGCAACCTGTGTATTTGTATGTTCTCTTCAATGATTTACCTTTAACATTTTGTGATTTCAGTGAGGTAGAAATGTTTTCAAAGGTAACATGATTCCTTCTGCTTTATTCAGATACTTAAGTATTTAGATACTTAAATATCAGGTTTCAGATGCTTAAATATTTCAGATACTTAAATATTTAGGAAAATACTCCCTTCCATGAACTACTTAGTGAGGAACACTTGGCACCGCCGCTTCCTCTTTCCCTCCCCCACCTCTCGCCCTCTCCCCTTCCCCCTTTCTTCTTTTTCTTCTTCCTTTTCTTCTTTCTCCCTTTTTCTTCCTTCTTGAAAAATGAAGGGATTCCAAAGACAGAAATAATGCAGCCATCATGAATCAAACAAGACGACAGTCAGCTTCCTCACAGATGCTGCCTTGACTCGGATGCAGACTTCCGTGCTTCAAACTCCCACAAATTTTAAATCACTGCTGCAGACCCAGGCAAAATATCAGGGGCTGCCCTTTCTTTTCAGTTCAGCTTAGGCATGGTAACAGCCGTTTCTGGAGATTTTGTGTTTATGATTTTTATTTTGGTGGATGTAGATTTTGTTTGTGTGTTCTTATGCTTTGCTATTTAACTAAGGAAGATGAAAAACAAATTATGCAGGGTGCCAATTAAACAGCAAACGCCTGTCAACTGCGAGGTGCTCTGCAGTGTTGCTGAATTTGTCTGACACCAGTCCTTTTAACACAGATGACCTATGTATTTCCACCGATGAATTAGTTGTAAAACACAACATAGAACACTTAAGACTTTGTGACAGGCCTCAGTAAATCTCTGTGCATTGTAATTTCCACTGTACACATGACTTTAGGAAGTTTTCAGGGGCATCTGAAGCCCCCTTGATGTGTCGGGCATTTGTTTTACTGACCATCTGGTTATAGAGTTAAGAAATAAATATAGATATCTTTCTTGAAGCAAATTCAAGAAACTTTTATCAACTAATGGCCTAAAATTAAGTTTCAAGCTCTCAAACCATTGATTTTTGGTTTATGGTAATGTGTAAGTAAATTTTTTTTAAATGATCACACAACAGCATCTGTAGAAGTGAGAAAAGAGAGGCAAGGAGCAAAGGGGTGAAGCCGACCTTATAAACATAGTTTTTCTCATCTTTACGCTCTCACCAGTCCAGTGTATTTCACACACACAAGGACACTGAAGCTAAGAGAGTTTATCCTAGTGACCTCACACAGAATTTTCAGGCAAGCGATACCCAAATCCCACATTTGGGGTTCCCATGAACAACTTTCATCTGATTATTGAGAATTGCAATTTTTCTCATTATGGCAATGAGGTATTATGGGGTTGAGCATTATTGCCCACTCACTAAAAGTTTAATATTTGCTTGAGATAAAGATGAATCACATGAACAGTATCTGTTTTACTATGTCTGACTGAGGCATGACTAGGAAAGCTCCACGCAAAGTCAAATAAGATACTAATCATACTGTCACAAATGCACAGGAGTAGAAAATGGGTCTTGGAAGTAGGCATTCCAAAGGACAGAAATATACAGCTCTCTGCGTGGTCTGTGTGACAAATATTTCTATGAATCCTGTAGTCCTACAGAGATGGCTGTAGAGTTCTTTTTCTCACTTTGGTTGGCATCCTCTCTTTCTGATTCTGCCAAACTCTAACATAGTAATTAAGCCCACAGAGCCCTTCGGTGTGTTACATATGCACCCCTTGCAATAGGGAATAAAGAAAGCTGCATACTGGGGAGCTGATAGTTCATTACTCAAGGAAACATATCTCTGCTGTGTTGCTGTGTGCTGGGCACAGACAAAGGTCTGTGTTTCCTTTTACGCTTGCCGGCGCAATATAAACCCTGGTGTATAATGGATTATGTTACATATATCAAATTAGGAAATGCACAATTCTTTTTAAATTTCTCTAAAGGGTGCCCTCTCATCATTTTTTATGCATTCTTGGGTTATGCTAGATATAAATTTATCATTTGAAATTCAAATGGTTATAGTTATAAAGCTGCTGACTCGTAAAAACAGGAAATCTAGCATATATCAGGATCTGAACGCAATGCATGATTTGCTGAACTTTTATGATAATTTCAATAAATTATTGAATTAGCTCTGTAGTTTTACAAATATGCTTCAAAAATGTTCAAATAGTTATAGCAATGAATAACACTTTTTTTTTTTTTTGGTCTTTTGCCCTACTCAGGAAATAAATTTTAGCTGACAAGCAACTTTGAGACAGAGCCACTCATCAAAGAACAATAAAATTTGATTATTTAAATTTTTTCAAGGTTCACTGGAAAACTAACTTAAACTCTTGTTACCGGTCTAGCTTTTATATTGTCTCAACATCAAAATGTCTTTTGACTAGCATTCTTCCGCAAAAAATATTTAAGATTAAATCTAAGATTTATGCAAAGCAGTACAGACTAATGAAATTTTAAAAGACTTCCTTGTGACCATTAGAAATTGGAATTGGAATGAGACCCAGGATTTTTCAGTGACAACTAGGATAGAAATGCATGTCAAAGAATACTTAACATTTTGCTGACACTGGCACCATCCACTGATTTTATTTATGTAAACACAGATTAATTGAATCATCACACATAACTGAGCTGAATTTATCAGTTCTCTCTAGGATGTGTAAGCAATTTGCTAAGTTTCATTCTCAGTGTTAAGTAGAGATGACTCAGGATGTCCAAATAACTCCTTACCTCCTCAACCTGACCAACTCACCCCTGTATGCTGATTTTAAAAGAAATAATGAGCTACTTCAGCATATCAGGGAACAATATAATACCGGACACATATTTTATAAGAGTACTTATAATAGTCACCCAAAGAATGATATACAAGAGAGTGCAGGAAATCTGTCCACACACCATGGACCAAGAAATCTAGCCAAAGGCCTGGATCCCACAGAAATGTCCTGCATGAGTCCAGCTGAAGACCCAGAGCTCATAACAATGCCTCCCATGAATCCAACTGCAGGCCCAGAGCCCATAACAATGTCTCATGCAGTCCTGTTTCATTGATCTGTGTTGTGAATGCCCAAAAGACAGTGGTGGGATCTAGGAAGTCTGTGCCAGTGGATGAAGGCTCTGTGCCAGCAGGCTGAGGGAGCTGCATTGGAGACAGGAAGCAATGCTCAAAGTAAGAACCAGAGCTTCCCCAGAAGGTACCACAGTCATCCTCTGCAACAGTGAGGTCCTTAGCTTCTCCAGTGGTGAAGGCCCCTGAGTTCGCATCAGGAAGTTCAGTGCAGCAGGCTTCCTCAGGAGACAGCTGTGCACCTTCTTCCCTCCTCTCCTGCCCCCCGGAGGCCAGAAGTGATGCTCAGAGTGAGGACCAGAGCTGTCCCCAAAACTGAAGCCATTCTCAGAGCCAACAATGTCCTGAGGACCTTGGAGGATGAAAACAGCCAAGTTCATCAGGAAGGCCAGCATGACAAGATCCTCCAACAAAACCAACAGCTCCTTATAGCTTCCGTCAGTTCCCAACAGCCCTTCTCAGCTCCTAAGAGCCTAACTTCTTCTCCAGTTCTGCCTTTATGCTGCTGACAACAGTCCTCAGGTGGGCCTTCTACACGCAGCACCACGCTTATTCAGTTCAGCTGGGATTATAAGGTGACCACCAGTTCTCAATCCACTACATCACTACGTCTGCCACATCATATGTGGACTATATTTCTCACTTTATCTACCAGCTTGAATGTACTAGACACATGCTAATATTCATATCATTGAAGAGATACCTCCTCCACATTACAAAATTTATGCATTCATTTCAACAAAATAACGATATCACAAAATAAATTCCATCAAAATACCACGCTGATGCAAAGAACTTTGCCTCCTTTGTGCAAGGAACTTTATTCTGAGGTAAAAATATTCAGGACCCTACAATCACCCTTATACTCACTAAAATTTGCCAACCATAAAGAGTGTGTATTCTTCTAATTAAGATTTTATCCTTTTATATTCATCTAATTATAAAACATAAGTAAACACTATAGAAACATTTTTCTAAACTAAGTGGAAAGTTATATTACTCAAAAAACGAATGTTATACTCAAGAGTAAATGTCATTTAACAAATTATTTAATGTTCATTTAAGTAAGTTCAACAGTTGTTGATAAAATTCTTAACACATGTGGCAGTAGTTGATACAGATTCTACATCTATTTTTTACTTAATTCAATTACTCATGTCTGAAGTAGGGAAGAAGTTTTCCTTCACATTAGTTGAAAATGTCTGAAATCAGGAACTCCTCAAACTACCATTTAGAAAATAGAAAATAAAGCAAAACAAAACAAAAGATACCCATTTAAATTAGAATTTATTATAAAAAAGGAATAAGAATTTACTGCAAGCACACATGTTCTGTGCCATATTCGGAACACTTTTATTGTAAAATTTTTTAAAATTCAATATTCATCTTAAATTCAAATACCAGTAATTCCTCTATCTCATGATAAATCTAAGCATAATTAAATTACTATAGAATTTAAATAACATTTGTTTTCATTTCAAACCCAGCATACTTTCTACCATGCCACACTGACTGAGAATAGTGACCTTAAAACAGCACACCTCCCAGTTACAAGGGTATCACTAATCAATACCTGTAATTTGTATAATAAGAAAACATTAATTTAGTAGTCTATATAGTGAAGAGCTCAAGATATAGAGCTGACGCTCTTTCAAAATGATTCTTCCAAGTTATGATCCGACGATAGTTTTTATCTCTAGTTATCTCTAGTTATTTCATAGTTATCCAAGATAACTATGTATTTCATAATTCATAATAAATATAATTGGTTAAAGAAACTAGGACTTTACTACAACTATTAACATCTACAAAAATAATCACAATGACTTTAAAGGTAACATTTTTGTGATGAATGTGTTATTTGTTAAATCAATTTATTTTCATATTTTAATATATTTTATTGATATTGTGGCGGACCATGTTACAACCTAAGATATACAAAAAAACTGTCCCCTTCTATTGGTGCATTATATTAATCACATTTCACCAATATCTTTCCTTTGTTAGAAAAGTCTATTTGGGACCAGGGATACAGCTGAGGGGCACAAGTGCCTTCCTGGTAAGCGCAAGGTCCTGAGCTCGATTCGCAGTACCGGAACAAAACATGAAAAGTCTGTTTTAAGTGAAACCCTCAAAGTGCTGTTCATAGCACACCATCTTTATTATGTCACAAAGGGTTGTCTACATCTTTTGCACAACTTTTTCGTCTTTATCTGTGTCATTTCAGTTAATATCAATATGCAAACCATTGTATCTGCAAAATATACCTTGATGAAGAACATCAGTATCAAACAGAGAGCAGTATGTTTTAGTGAGGGAGAAGATGACCAGACAGATCCCTTACCTCCAGTGCCTCTCTGTGATTTCTCATTGTGCACCTTTGGCGAGTTTTTCAGCTTCTCCATTCCTTAGGCTTTTCATACATGACACAGACAAAGATAATACATAGGAGAGATTATTTCTTACATTCCTTGCAACAATCCCAAAGGCAAAATACCTCATACAGACGGTCTAGTTAGGATTATGATTACTTCCATCTGCATTATATGGAGCATCTTTTCCAAGGAATGCAGGTTTTTATTTAAAGAAAAAAAAAACAAAGTAATAGGAGAATAATGATAGCTAATACATTGAGTATTATTATCTTATCTTCAGACTAGTTACTTAGAAGACATAGGCATGAAAAATTGTACAAATGATATTAGCCTAAAATTTTCTTTACAATGCACTAATTGAAACCAGTAGTATAACTATTTCAACTATCTTGCATTATTTTCGTTTCTTTTCTCCTTTCCAACATCTCGGTTTCTTTTCCTTTTGAGCATTTTCTTCCCATTTCACAATATCTATTGTACATTTTAGACCTTATTTCCTCCTTTGGCTTCTCACACCAGGGAGACAATAGAACGTTTACACATCTGAGTCTGATGTATTACACATATGAGTATGGTCTCAAGTTGCATCCATTTACCTATACAAGTATCAAGTTCATCTCTCATTATGGTGGAGTAGTACCAAACTGTACATAAAGACCATACCTTTTTTATCCACTCTTTGGTTGACAGGCATTTGGGTTATTTCCAAGAGTTAGTTATCACAAATTAGGCTGCTATAAGCATGAATGCACATATATCACTGTGGTATGATGTTTTTAATTCTCCCAGGAAGATAAACAGAAGGGGAATAGCTGGGTCAAATGGGATATCTAGTCCTAGTTTTTTGGAGTTTCTCCACACTGATTTCCACAGTAGTTGCACCAGTCTACAGATCTACCAATGGTGGAAAAGTGTCCCTTTTCCCCAACAGCCTTTCCAGTATTTGTTATTGGTTGATTTCTTGATGATAGTCATTCTTTCTGGAGTGAGACAAAATCTCAATGTAGTTTAAATTTGCATCTCTGAAATAAGCAATGATGTTGAGCATTTCTTCATATATTTATTTCCTATGTGTGTTTCTTCATCTGAGAAGTGCTTATTCATCACAGATTCTCATTTTTTAATTGGGTCTGTAATTTGCAAGGGTCTTATTTTTTTTCAATTCTTTGTATGTTCTGGATATTAGTGCTTTGTCTGAGGGAAAACTGGCTATAATTTATTCCCACTCTGGGACTCTGTTTGTAGTCCTGAGACCCTTATCTAATTCCTCCTCCCTATTTTGCAGATACACCAACTGATGTGATGAATGAGGATAAAGCATGTTCTGGCAAGTACTCAGCAGACAGCAGATATTACATCATTTACAGAGGATAAGTCCATTTTACCAAGAAGCCTTGAAATCACAGACTTTCCACTGCTTTTTATCAGCTGTCTCCATGACTAACTGCCACTCACAAGCTTTGCCAGGAATGTAGTGAAGTAAGATAATATAGATAAAGTATTCTATGTGGAAAACGTACTAAAGAAACCACAAATTCCATCTCAACTGCACTATCTTTCCAACTTCAGATACTATTCATACCCAGCATAATCTGTACAGGATTACCTCCCCTTTAAAGGCTACAGGCATCTGGTAATTTGAGCAAATAGCATTTAGAATGGGGCAGCAGCAGATAGTGTTGTCAGTAGGCAAAGGCACACCATCGAAAATCCCTACAGCAGACACGTTAGGTGTGGTTGTGACAACCATCCACCTGCAGTGGAATTCAGCAAGCAAAACACCTGTCAAGATCAAAATGCTAATCAGAGTTTGCTAGAGAAGTTAGTTGTTCCCAGCTGTAGCCAAAATGGCAGGTTGCTTGAAGCAGCTGTGTACGATATAGTAACTCCTACTCTTGATTTTATTACCTATGCAAGTGATCAGAAAATGGCAAGAAATAAATATAAGGAAGTTGAAATTGTACACACGTGAGAATTACCAAAATTACACCTACAAAGCTCTAACGTCCCAAAACACACTCAGGTATGAAGAAAAGACCTTGCAGGAAGCTTGACTCAGTAGAGCTGAAACTTCAATGAGTTCTGTCCTCCATAATAGCCTTTGGTAATCTAAGCAACTTCAATACAAAGGAGATCCTAACAACTATGACAATTATTTACAATAGAAAAAAGCAGTTCATGCACATATAATAGAGACTTTACAATCTAAATAATGAATTATTCCAAACATAGCATTTTAAAAACTATAACTATTGTCCTCAAAACAGTAGTATACAGTCTTTGAGATTGTGTTATGTAAAGAATTTAATTTTTCCTAGAGTACTCTATGTATCCATTCTTCCTAACACTTTGTGTCTTTCTTTCTATCCTACATCAGTATTTCTGGAGGAATCCAGTTTTTCTACTGTGAGTATCTCTGCGGGGAAGAAAAATGGGGCATTCTTCCAGTTATCAAGGAAATATCTCTCTTGCCATCAGCAGGCACATGTCCAGAGTTGGAAGCAATATTTTTCACCCCAGTCAAGTCTTTAATGACTTCTTCCCTCATGAGCAGCCTGACTGTAATTTCATGAGCAGTCCAATAAGACCACAGAGAAGTGCTATTAAAATTCTCAATAATCAGTACTGGCCATACGCTTTTCAGTGAAAGTGCCAGTAAGTCTAGGCTTCTCTTGAGGGAAGGAGATATGCAGGACCATGGGCTTCAAGGTAAAGAAATTATTTAGAGAAGGGCTACCATGGCACAATACTTGTAAAATTTAAGATGATTTCAAAAAAGTCATTTTAAATCTAAAGGCACTGATTTTGTCTTAATATGAAAAATACCTGTAACTATTTTTAGTTTTTCTTAGTTTTTAAGTGAAGTTCAAAATTCACAATTGACAATGAGCGACTCTTAAGTCTCATCTTTTCAATCTTAAATCTCAATGTTCCTCAATATTAAGTATTTCATTATGAACTCATTTAAACTACAGTGATACATTCAATAAGCTATATCCACTTATTCTCTACATCTAAAGAAAAGATTAATATTCTTTTGTTTTAAATGATTGTAAGAAAAAAATCACTGCTATTCTAAAGCACACTTTTGGGATGAAAATAGTGAGTACTATATTAAAAATAATAATTCTCACAATAATTTCATTTTCATCCACCAATAAGTCCTCACCTATTAATATAGCTTCCTTTTATCCATAAAGGTAGTGATGGTTATTAGACACTTCAATTTTAAAATTCAAATCTAGAAGGATAGGTGTATACACTGATTTCCTTTGTGGAAGAATTATTCATATGAGAAACAGTTTCCCAGATGCATGTACAGAAGATCTCAATATCATCACCTTTCCAGTGCACTTTCTTCCCTACAATTATATTGCTATTTATGCCAAGGAAAAGCAACACCATTTTTCTGAATCATTAAACCATCCTATGAGGTTATCTATGACTACATTCTCATTGTACTTTTGAAATCCAATCAGTCAGCAAATTTTGCTGACTTTAATTTCTATGTATTATTTACTGGTATTGGTTTCTCTTTACTCCTCATATACTACTTGCCCAGAAAAAGGTACCTGTAGGGTGAAGTATACAGAAAATTCTAGAACAATTTTCTTTTCCTCTAATTCCTTTATTATTAACCCAATTTTTATGACGTGTGTCTAGATGTCCTGCTAAAGTCTTATACAATCATAGATGGCACTTTTTCAGAGGTGGCTGAGTGTGGAGTGTGTGTTGATTCATGATGCAATGCTAGCATTAAGGGTAATAGGATTAAGGGTTGCTGATTATTAAATCAGTCTGCTGATTGGTTTGGCACACCCTAATCTCGGTAGTCTGAAGACAACATAGGGTCAGAAAGAGCTTTATTTTTCCTTTCCTTGCTTTTGTTGTCTTCTGAAATGGAACAAATTGTTTTCTTCCATGATGCCCAACTTCTATGTACCACTCTGCCTTGGAGCCAGCGAACTACGGACTGAAAGTTCTGCAAACTACAAGCCAAATCAACCTTTCGCCTTTTAACTTTGGATATCAGGTATTTTTGACTCAGCAACAAGAAAAGTAAGTCAGACAGAATTTAGTACCACAGAAGTGGGGTGGTTGCTGTGTCTACATCTGTCTAAGTGCTTGAGTTGCCTTTGGAGATGGCTTGTGGAAACAGTGAGGAAAGGTTCAGAGATGCCAGCTGAAAAAGTAAAGCTGAAACAGCTTAGGGTATACATGATGAAAGATTCTGGTCCAAGCTCAGAGAACTAGAAGGCTAATATAAATCCTGCCAGTAAATATCAGGCCTGGGGAGTTTCTGCTATAAAGAAGGGATGCATTGCCTATTGGACTCAAGAAAATGTGTGGTATATGTTTATCCATTTTCTCCTATCCAAAGACTGCCTGAGACTGAGATTAATGGTAGCAGACTAATTAATCTTGGAGAAAAAAATTTAAAAGAGTCTCATCTTGAAGTGGTGGTATTGCTACTGTTGGGGGCTTCTAGCCAGATTTTTATTGAGCATCAAGCACAAAGAGTCCAGCAGAAAGATTCAAAACATTGGGAGTTTGACCAGAAAAGAAGCTCCAGAAAAGCTGTAACCTGCAAAGATGGAACAGAAAAATTGGTTGTTGAAAAAACTAGCAAGAAAAAGCGATGTATTTTAGAAGAAGACAAGAAAAAAATGACCTGATGACATCAAATCAACCAACAGGGCTCCAGTCTTTGCAGCCTCAGAGTTGCAAAGAGAAAGATTTTTCTTTGAGAAGAGAGGCTCAGAGTACAAGGTTCCAAAATGTTGGTGGCCTAGGGAAGGTTTTCTTCCAGATTGGGTTATAAGTGCTCAGTGATCTGGCATTCAACCCGTTCAGCTGAGAGAGAAAAGCCTGTGTATTGCTCAGCTGACAGCAGACCTTGGCTTCATATACGTGGTGGTAGTTTGAGGTACATGCAGAATGCAAAAAGCTGGGGGGTCTAGAGGCCTCCAGCCAGATTTTAGATGAAAACCTGGGAGAGCAGGCAGTGTACTACTGATAAGGCAGTGTGTGAATCTGTGAATGTGAAGCCAAAGGTGAATAGAGATCCTAGATGTTCGGGGAAGCCAGGAAAGTGGATTATCTGAGGAAAACTGCTGGGAAGCAGCAGAACACTCCCCACAGAAATGCCATCGTAGGTACAATTACTGGTAGAATTCATTGGAGCTACCATCACTCAAGCCCTTTGGAGTTTGGAGTTCACATATTGCTACAGATTCTTTGGGAGGCTGGACATGGAACTACAGGGCTTAAAATTTGCCCTGCTGGATTTTGGAATTGCTTTGGTCCCATTCATTGGTTTCCCTCTATTAGTACAAGTTGAAATGGTAATGTTAGCCTTGTACCACTGTATTTTGGAAATGCTTAAATTTCATTTATTTGTCCACGGCTCACAGCTAAGACATTTCTTTAAATTTTGGAGATTCGGGACTTGGCTGTTTTGGCAATGCTGAAATTTTTAGGAATTTGGAATCTCTTAGAGATGGAGTAAGTACCCTTTGCATAGAGATGTGCATAAGTATTTGGGGGGCCTGGGGCAAGATGTTATAGCTTGAGTCTAGATGTCCCTCCAAACCCTTGTTTGGTCATGGATGGGGCTTTTTCAGAGATGGCTGAACCTAGAGCATTTGATTGATTCATTGTGCAATGCTAGGATTAACGATGCTAGAAGTAAGGCTGGTTATTACTAAACCAGTCCATTGATTGGTTTGGCAATGTCCTCATCCAGTCACCTGGATACAATATAAAGGACATAAATAGGCGTGTCTACCCTCCTTCCTTGCTTGCTTTTGCTGCCTTCTACTTGCCATGAACTGATCCTCTTCTGAGTTGCCCCCCTGCTAAACCACCTTGTCTCGGAGCTAGCCGGTTATGTACTGAACCCAGTTCACACTGTGAGCTACATAAACCTTCCCCCCTTTAATTTTGGTGTCAGGCATTTTGTCTCATAAGTGACAGAAAAGTAACTAAGACACCAAACCCTATAAGGATACCGGTTAAAATATTCCACAACACAAGTTGATAAAAATATCTGCCTGCGTTAAAAACAAACAAAAAAAAACACCCAAAATACAAGAAAAGTGAAAAAATAACAAATTTCAATGGGGTTGGAAATAGAGTTTAGCAGCATAAACACTTGCCAGGCAAGCCTGAGGTCACAAGTTCAATTCCTGGTACCAAAAAAAAAAAAACTTTCAGCACCCATCAAGAAAAAATCCTTAGTATGAAATTCAAAACTACAAATTCTGTTCCTAGACTCTCCAGTTAAATAATGCAACATTCTGCACTGACCACTCATACATTCACCACATACACACACATACACGCCTGTACACAAACATACATGTCCTCCTTTATGCTACAACAAAACTAAGCTACTCTTAGTTTGCTGAATTCACCCCACTTTCATATCGTAGTTTATATGGATATGTTGTTTATAATGGCTAAAATGTCCTATATTCTCCCTTTTTGGTAAACTTGAATTCTTTTTTCAAAACTCCATTCTGATATTCCTAAGTATTTGTGGATTGCCTCTTCAGTCTAGAAAGACAATAATTCCTTCCTCATTATTAATTTTATATTTCATAAACATCATTTTTTGTTGTTGTTTAAGTCTATGCAATAGAATGTATCATGTCCAACTCAACCTGCACACCAAAAATCGAATATTTGGAGATTGATAAAATATTTTGCTTCACTTGAATAGTTGCATCTTGTACTTCTATACAATCTTTAATGTTAACTCATCCATAGGCAAGTGTAGTCATCAAATTTTTGAAAAGTTAAGTATTTTTTTTCATGTGGATTAACATAATGCTTGAACAATTCTGTCTTCACAGAATAGCAGGGATATATAATCTGGGAAAGAGAAAAAGAAATATAATTTGTAGAAGAGTTGGAAAGTACTTATAACATTTCATGTATAATTTTTCAGATAAAAAACTTTAAAAGGGAGTTATTCAAATCAATAAGCATAGGCAATCTGGAGATATATTTTAGCAAGTCATATTTTAAAATTAATATCTATTTAAATACATATGCTTTTTTTTTTTTTTTGGCGGTACTGGGGATCAAACTTAGGACCCTGCGCTTGCTAGGCAGGCGCTTATTCCACTGAGCTATATCCCCAGCGCAATACATATGCTTTTAGATTAGAAACTATGCTGGTTTTCTGTTATTATGACAAAATACCTAAGAAAATCAGTTTAACGAAGGAAAGATTTATTTTGCCTGACAGTTTCAAAGTACCATCCTACTTAGCTCTGGACCTGTGGTGCTGAGTAATAGAGTGGTGGGTGTGTGTTATGGAGAAAGCTGCTCGGTCAGAAGGAGGAGAGAGAAGAGAAGAGAGAGTTTGGGGAGAGATAGAGACAGAGGCAGAGACAGAGACTCAGAAAGATCCAGGGAGACCTAGAGAGACGCAACGAGGAAAAGAGAGGCCAGAGAAGGCTATACTTAAAGCACAACCTACTCTTCAATTTCACCCCAGTGACCTATTTCCTTCAACCTGGTCCTGCCTACTGAGGATTCCACCACTTTTTAGTAGCCCAATCAGCTATAAATCAAGTAAAGGATTACTCCATCGATTAGAGCATTCATGGTCAAATCACCTCTAAAGGATTCTCACGTGTGAATACTGCTGCACTGGGGACAAGCCATGATCTCAAGAGATTTGGGGGATATTTCATGTGTGAACCATAACAGAAGCCTTAAAGAAAATTAATGGACTCTCAAAGATAAAATGTGTAAGTGTACACTTGGTGAGTCTATGCACATATGAGTGCATATGAGTGTGTGTGTGTGTATTACCTACTCAGCAAGAAAATGAAAAGCCACTCAGAAGCTGTCCTTAAAAGTATATTCTGCGCCCTTCTATTGATGGAAAATGATCAACATGAAGTATAGATTTCATTGCTAAGAAATGTTTGAAATATAAAGATAAAAAAGTTCACTTATCAAGCATTTATTTACTTGCAAACATCAGTTGAGTAGAGAAAAGGAAAAAGATAACTAAAGTCCCTTTAACAGATACTAGAAGTAATGGTTTTCAGGAGTTTGCATGGTGATCACAAGGGGCGCTTCCTTGGAATGTTCACTCTGAGAAGCGCAAACATCAGTTACTATTATAACTGCTATATGGAAAAATTCTACTGATATGCTGACATATTGCAACTGATGCTGATTATTTATCTAAGGAGAATTAGCCATTATCAATATTATCTCAGCTTCATCTGTAAATATCACTATTGATATGTGCATATAAATATATAAGTGCATGAAATATTAAATATATGTAAAGTCTTAGGATTTATATCTTTTCTATTGGGAAATCAAGAGACATATAGCCTGGTGGTCCATGCTCCAAGAAAGTAGCCAGTCCTGTCATCTGGATGAGATCATTTATTCTGCTAAGGTTGACTGATAACTATTCCTTCCTAATGCATCAAGCCATTTGGTTGCTCATCCGTCCATAAACTGCCCACAAATGCTTTCTCCTCCCTCCCTCTCTTCCTGAGGAGATGTTCACTGTGATCAAAATCTTCCCAAAGACCTCAGCTCCTCCTACCCCTGAGGAATGTCAGTATTTGGCCACATATACATATCAATTTGTCTTTGCTTAAACCTGCAGGGACATGTCATACTGTGACTCACTTTCCTGATGCTTGAGCTTTTTCCAAATATGTGACACAGATTCAATATTCCTGGAAATGAAGCATGCATGCTGGCCATAGTTTGCAATGATTTTTTTTTTCCATTGGGTTCCTTTAAAGGCTCAAGAATCACTTTGATGCTGACGGTTCATGTTTTTATTTATCCGTTAAACACTGAGCTCCTAATATCTTTGGGGGATGACATTAGAAACTGTGGACAAAAACAGCAAACAGCAAAATGAGTAAAATGTGCTGCACGACCAGAAGAGGCTCTTGCAACCTATGACTAAAACAGGTCACTTATTGGTACTTTAGGGCTTAACAGCATATTAACCTAGAAGATAGTGGGCATTTAAGAACTGCTAGAATATTTTCTATTTTTAACATTAAAATTAGTAAAACTTCTAGTTTTCTATAGAGTATCATGGTAGTTCTATTACAAAACTTTATTAACTTTAATTGTAAGTAAATAAACTTTATTAACTTTAATAATAAAGTTTTATAATAGAACTACCATGATACTACTATAGAAAACTAGAAATTCTACTGATTTTAATGTTGCAAATAGAAAATATTCCTTTTTGCAGCTCTCTAAATACTGAATTCTGGCTTATCTTTAAGGCTCACCTTAATTATAAACGGGGAAATGAAAAATCCAAGCAGAAAAGTTATGCTTGAGCAAAGTTAAAAGAAAAGTGGAAAAGGGCAGTGATATGATAAATTTGGGACATGAGGAACAGATTGTAGAATTAGGGGTGTGGGGGGATACCAGGCTAAGTTAGGCCAATTATAGAATCATGAGATAAAGACAGATTGAGGAAGATAGTTAGTGACAATTAAATAACACATCGCCTAACTAAAAAAAAAATCATTGAAAATATAAGCATCTTATTTCCTTTTGATGAAAGTACAACATAAGTTTAAGGGAAGAGAAATAAAGAGATATGGAAGAAGGCCAGTTTCTTGACTCAATATAGGATGAAATACGTGTCATCTGAAAGGAATGTCCCCTCATGATCATTTTATTTTCATTTTCTCTTGGGGATCTGCTTTTGTAAAATGGTTATTTTCCTTAAAACCTTTGCACCTAACTGGAGAACAATGCAATGTTTAGGTTTGGAATCTGTTCCATGAAGATTTTATATTATTTTTTATAACTGCCTTGTGAAATGTAATTTTTTAAAAAGCTGTGGACTTGGATTCATGTGACATAACTCCAGTTTAAAGCTTACCACCTAGGTATTCTAGAACTTGGGGAGGTTGTTTCTATTATCTGAGATCCATTGTTAAATAGAAATTAGTTAAGTGACTCCCTAAGACTCCATTGGATTTAGTCTATTCATCTAGGATCCTTTGATGTATTTATCTATTTCCAAAAAATGACACTCAACAATCAAAGTGTCTTAATTTCTTTGGTAGTAGGTTCTTTGCCCTATCACTGTTGGTGTGCTGTTTGGGGACTTTTGTAATTTGCAGAGTTTAAAGTGATCATATGTACTACATATTTAATGACACAGAAGAAAGAATATGGTAGAATTGATTCCAGTGTTCCAGGTTTCAGATCAATTTATCCTCATCTTTCCCCAAATATGTTCAATTCAATCGTTTTGTTGTTGTTGTTGTTAAAAAGTGCATGAGTGGATGTGTCATTTCCATTCTCAAATAAGTACGTTTTGAGTAAGGACAGCAAATCAGGTAAATAGTGTTCATAACAATTCTGCCTGCACAAAAATCTGCAGAAAGTAAAACATGATCATGCAGTAGCTTCAGTGGTGGAACTCTGAATTAGAAGAAAATTAGATATGTTGACCATTAATCTTCACCATGTTTGTTTTATCCTTAGAAAGACTTTAAAGTCTCCTTGCCTTATCACATATGTAATAGTCACACAGGACATTATTGATTAATCATTTGTGATGGCTGTGATTACTGCAATTATTTGTAGAAGATAATACATACAAAACTTTCAGTGGTTCAAAACGTTGAAATAACTTACCTAGCTCTGCAGGATATATATATATATATATATATATATATATATATATATATATATATTTATAAAATCATCTAAGACTAGAGTTTACAAGGAGAGAGCCAATTAATTTGTCCAAAGTCTTTCTTCATAGAGATGTTTAGTTGGCCTGGACTTTTAAGCCCTGTTCACATTTGGGGCAGATATATGAAGAAAGGAATCCTATAGATATCCTACAGATATCCTATAGATATAATTTATGCATTTGAAAAGATGAGACAATACTCAGTAGGTGATTGATTGCGATCAGGATATATCAAAAGGTACTTCTAACTAGCATTCCATTCACGCTCCAACTTTGCAGGTGCTTCTGTTTTGTTGAAATCACAAACACTCCATATTCTTTTAACTATAATATTTGGTTTTGGTTTTCATAGTAGATGGGGCCCAACGTAGCCAGGAATATCAGTGCCACAACCTGAAAGTTGAGTTTCCTTGAAATTTCTTCTGCAAAACTAATTAGCTTGCCACCCCTAATCTCAGTCTCCTACAAAGTTTCTGGACATGGACGAAATGTATACAAATTTTCAACCTGGGACAGCACAAATGTTCTCTAGTCCAGTTGCCTGTGAAGTCCTTGTTCCCAATTGACATCCCCTGAGGTTATCCTTTATTGTATACATTTCTATTAGAATTCTAGTCTTCTGAAGTTCAACCAGCATCATCCATCAAGCTTGGTTTACAGCATCCTAAGGCTTCTCTAGCTGCAGTCTCCAAACTACTCCTTTGAACCAGATCCAAAGGCTTCGGTACCGCAAACACAACAAGCAGTTCCACTTTGCTAGTGTATATTTGTATATTGGTTAGCTTTCCATTGCAGGGACACAATACCAACATCCACAGTTTAAATAAAAGATTTATTTTTGACTCACTGTTTCTGCCCATGATTGGCTCCTTCCAAAGCAGAAAGACTATGTAGTAGAGGAGCATGGAAGAGGACAAGGTTTTATAGAATGGCAGAGAGGAAGCAGGAGAGGAAAAGAGAAACCAAGGCAAGAGATACACCCTTCCAGGGGACTCTCTCAGTGACTTGCCTCTTCAAGCCAAGTGCCACCTCCTATCAGAACACTGTGCTATTGGATTCGGTGATGGATAAATCCACTGGTGAGTACAGTGCCCCATATCCAATCACCTTCCACATACAAGACAACTTTGGGGGACATTTTACATCTAAACCATAACAGCACTGATCAGTAGAACATTCTGTGATGAAGGCAACGGCCAAAATATGAGCACTAGAAGTGGGATCTTTTCATTGTGGAATCAATGATTTCAATTTTATCTGATTTTGATTATTTTAAACTTAAATAACCACACGTGGCTAGTGAGTCACAGGGCTTTAGAAAAGGACAGACTGGAATCAAAGCGACACACCTTCAATGTCCATGTTTTAACCACAGTCCTGTAGCGCATCCCTTACATGATGGAAAAGAGTCTATTTTAACTGGCTCCCTGTATTATTCTTCTGAGGCTCTCTGCTCCCCTTTAGACACAGAGGAGGCTCTCAGCGTCATACAGTACAAATAATTCCACCCAATACTTCTGACTGTTTCAGCTCCTCAGGGGCGCCTAGAGATTCCCTCCTCGCTCACAGCTCGCAGTATTAATTGAGGAGAAGAAATACATTTGCTTTCTAGGACACTTAGCTGTGCTGGGAATGGGTTTAGTATCAAAGACCCCCTTTAAATTATGAAGAGGCTACATGTAAAACTGTCTCTTTCCCGTTGATTGTTAATTTATGGCATCATTATAAGTGACAACAAACAGCAAAATGCGATTAGATTGTCACAGGCTGTCAGACGTTGTGTTGGGTGTGATTTTAATGCACATTACATAAGCCTGCAATGCTAATAATAATAACAGAAACAGAATTCGCTGTTTTCTTGTAAGAGAGTAGGATTCATCTGAGCAGATTCTGTTATGTTCAGAGTGGAGGGTGCAACAAGGAAGGGACAATAAATATTAGGATCCTCAAGATTCTCCTGGCTTTAGCGCTTGTGTCTCCTAGGAGTACAAGAAATACTTCAAATGATCACAATTAATAACAAAATAACAGCTCTTTAAAAAGAAAATCTCAGTAAGAATACATTAAATTTGTCCCCTTTTCTTGTGTAATCTCATTCTTACGTATTTATCCCAATATTTTTCTCAAAATATCTTTGAAATTTTTTAAGTTTCAACTCTGGTCTAGAGCATTAGTTAAAGAGAGACAAAACTGTTGGCTTAAAATGGTCTCTGAGAACTCCAAAGACTTAGAACATGAGGATGTGGAGTGTGCATGTCCATGGATGCACACTTTTCCCCTGCAAAAGTGGACACATTGAATGTGGCAGAGATGCATGCAATGCTCAGCCCTTGACTTATTCTATTAAACACTCTCTGCTGACAAAAAATTTGCCATTATAATCTTTGGAAGGAGCAAAGCCCCAGCTGTAGCATGTGGTTGAATGCTATGATTGTTGATCAATTTGGTTAATGTATTTCTTTACTGAAAAATGCATCTAACGAAGCATATGCGAGAAAAGCACATACTGGGATAAAAAGTTTTCCAATGTTCTCTAAGTACTGTTAGACTAAGGCAATATGCTAGAGTATCATTTTGAACAAACTACTCTAAAGGTAGAAAAGATATTCTTTATTTTTCCAAAAACTGGTCACATTGAAAAACCTGAAATTTCTGAGGACACCAGCAAGAACCATAAACATCTTAGTTATTCTTGTGAAGAGACCACACTGACAAAAGCCCAGTTCTACTCAGCTAATGTCTTTCCAGGAGTGTTCAGGAAGCCTCTAACTAGTCCACGTGAAGATACTTTGTTCCTATTGTCCATAATCAATACTATTTCTCGTATTGATTTGTTACAGACATTGAGATAGTTCCTCAAATAATTTTTTATTTCAAACATTTAAGGTGATAAATACATTTTAGTTTCAATATATTTTGAGTCTAATTACTTCTCCAGGGAAATGGATGAGCATAAAGTTTCAAACATCATTATCAGCAATAACTGAGTTCATCCCATGGACATTTTCTAAGTAGCTATGATGTGCCAGGTCCTGAGTGAAAGTGTGACATAACAACTATGCAGATATACTTTCTGTTTGCAGGTACCTCTTAGCAAGTATACTGCTTTTAAGAGGCGATCCCAACTTTTTCCTGGTATTATCCTAAGCATGTGGACAAAAATCTTCTATTGCTCATAAATAGTTCAATATTTATCAAATTCTTCAGAGAAATGTATTACAAGTACCAAGAAGCATATAATTTTCCAGTGAGTGTGACTAATGCCTAGGTCCTTTGTCTCTGATGATCAGTTTTTTGCTAAGTTCTAAGTTATCCAATACTTCAGAGTGAGTATATGTAAAACATTACTTGATTTCTGTTCTTTAAGCAAGCATCTTCTTCCCTCAGCCTTCATTCAGTAAATGCATCTCACTTAATGAATCGATTTGGAATGTCTTCAATTCTTTCTTCTTCCTTTCTTTATAACCTGTATCTTATTCCCCATCAGTTTATTCCCACCATGGTTTGAAACCAACCGCTCTTCTCCACTTTCCGTGCCACTGGTACCAATTTGAGCCACTATAAACATCTCCCTAAGGGCCTGTCCCACCCACCCTTGCCTGGCAATGGACTGTCCAATGTATAGTAAAGATCCAAATGATTTTCAAAAGGCAATCATTTCTGATAAACAATTTAGTCATCTTCTATTGGATTCTCATTTACAGTTCAAAGCTTAAACTATGACTCAAATGACCATCAACTGATCACCAAATATACAACCATGCTATTATTCACTCCAGAGTTAATTTGTGGGTTCCTTGCTGTTCATAATTTTTAAGTGACTTTATTTAGTTAACTGCGCCTTAACAGCATGTCGATCTTCTTAGTAGACCTTTAATTGACAAATCCAATCAAAAATATAAAGTCTCTATTATTACTCTATTGCTTCATCTGTTTATTTCTGTCTTTGGATTTCTCACTCTAGAAATTTACTTTATTCACATGAATACCTTTCATAATATAAATGTAAATTCTGTAGGAATAGGCCATAATTCATTCTGATTTGCTGTATCTCTAGAACCTAGAAGACGATTGGACACCTAATAGATTCCCAGTAAATATTTCTTGAAAGACAAATAAAGACATCTTTGACCACAAAAACCATGTTATACTATTTGAAAGTCAGGGACAGATGCTATTATGACTCAGAGATCTTCTAATTTTTCCTCATTTTGGTGAAATTTCTCAAGCAGACAGTTATCTCTTCAGAAAAAGATGTATCCTTGCTGCTGAGCTTTCCCAGACAAAACACACGCTCTAAATGGACTGCTTGATGTTCAGTGATTTCACAATAGCTCTCCAGAGGATGTTTAAAGACTTTCATTCAAACAGGTCACCTCACAAATTAATTTGCTAGTTTTAAATCTTCATCAGTGCAAATTGCTGTATAGGGTAAACGTATACAGATGAGCGCTTAGATTTCCCTCTGCTCTCTCCACACAGAAGTAGTGTGAGAAACAAGCTTTGCAAATAGACACAACTTCAATAGGAAATGACTGTGTACTTATTTTTATACTGAAAACTTTGAAGATAACGATATGTAGTATAACACCTACTGCTAATTTCCTATCACCTTGTTTTGAAGTTCATTTTTTTTGTTGTTGTTTTGTTTTTGACTCTGTGTGTTTTTTCTTTAAAATAAGATAATAAAATAATAAATAAATAAACTGAATACTCTTTCTTAAGAATGATGAATTCTCCTTTGGAAAAAAAGAACACCACACACTGAAAAAGTGATTAAAACTTCCGTATACACATTTTACTGCCAGTGAGATCAACTGAGATTCCCAGAATGACCCCAAAAGACAGAGGTTGACAGGAGAGTTTGTTTCAGGAAAATTTTAAATAACTAGACTGATCAGCTTGGGCAGCAATGTGTACACCCAAACGGTGCAGGGTTGACTGCTGCAAAGTGCTCACTTCATCAAGGGAAGATGGAACAGCTTCGTTGGTTGTTTGTCTGAGTGAAGTATACACATCACCTCCTAGTTCAGGATGCCCCGGGGCATGCAAACTAAGGGCAGATGCAGAAAATGAAAGAGAAATTGTTTTCATTTCTAAATGGCAGCACATACTTTTTTCCAAATATAATCCTCTAATTTTGACAACATTATGCTTGTCTAATAATGTTTAGTGTCACTTCTTGTATTAAATCTTCATAACAAGTATTATCTACCAATGTATCAAAAGTCATTTTTTCTTTTTTTTTTTTTCAAATTTCTGTTGGAGAGGCAATTTTCTTTTCTTTTTCTCAGTAGTACATGTTTGCAGTTCATGCAATTTTCACTCACCTTCGGGAGTGGTTGCAAATACAGAGCGCTCCTTCTTTATTTTGTTATCCCCTTCCTCTCCCATCCCCTCCCTTTCTCCTCCTCCGATTCCTCTATCCCATTTGTTATCCTAGTTGATATTATTAATCTTAGCTTATATTATGACATATAATGTTTACCGTAATTGAGGTTACTAGGTTCCTGTACATGGTATATCATTATTCTACTTATTGATACATTCTGATTAGGGTGTGTATGTGTGTGTTTTGTGTGTGCATTGTATATATGTATAGTTATGTATAGGTATAAATGTTGTATATATGCAAAGGAACAATATTAAAGTAAAAAACAGGCAAAACATGTCATTTGAGACAGCATGGATAAACCTAAAGGACCTTATGATATGGGAAAATGGACAGACACATAAAGACAAACACTACATGACCTCACTCATATGCAAAAACAAAACAATTCAGTTACTCTTATTGAATTGGAGAGTAGATTGGTGGTTACCTGAAGAGGAATGAGTGAGATGAAGGAAGAATTGGGAAAAAGTTGGCTAACTAGACCAAAGTTACAGTTAGAATCCTCTTCACTTCCTGTGTCTTATTACAGTGTCTAAAACAGTGGGTATAGCTAGTAATAAGATGTTGCATATTTCAAAATAACTAGAAGACAGGATTTTCAATGCTATCAACACAAAAAATAAAAAAATGTTTGAGGTGGTGGGTATGCTGATTACTCTGATTTTATTATTGTAGGTACAAATAGGACAGTTTAATTTTAAACTTTAATCACTTAGTAATAATCACTTAGCAAACGTTCAGGTTACAGACCCCAAAATAACTCACCCAATGATTATCCTATTTTTCAAAGAAGAAAATTGAAGTTCAGACAAATGTAGATATTTACATAAAAAATAAATGTGAATTTCTGTTATTAAATGTACTTCTTTTTAGTCACCCTTTCAGAGGTGAAAACCATAATTTGTGTCTAAGAAAAATGGGCATCAAAGAAATTTTAATGGATAAAGGATATACATTAACTTGGTGAATCTAATAAGCATATAATAGATGACAGCCCATACAATTTGTTATTTCCCTATTTATTTCGGAATTATTTTCTCTCTTCAGTGAGAAGCACCACCATTTTTCCACTTCTATTTTCAATCTTAATTTTTGTAAATTTTAGCAATTAATTGTAAACCACTGGCGATATTTAGTGTTGTTTGTTTTTGATCAGTTAGTTACTTATTTAAAATGTAAATGTATTATCCTTAATTCCAGGGGGTTCCAGGTTGTCTTTGAAAGTCATATTTTGACATTTTACTTCGCAGAACTGAATCATTTTAATAGCACAAATGCTTGCTAAATAAGGAAATGATGTACGTTTTGAATAATTATAAAATTATTATTTTTATTTTTCTTAGTACATGCCTGCAGTACACAATGATGGCATTCATCCTGGGGAGTGGCTCCCTGTACAGGTGCTATGTTAATTGTTTTCATACTCTTTCCCCTCTCTTCCACCTCCTTCCATCCCTTGCTCTCCTTCCCTTTTGCAAAAGAACTACCATTTATTAAATATCTAGAAAAAATTTACAAGAAACAAAACATGCCATATTTTATATATTAAACACAGATTGAGCCAGACATGGTGGCACATGCCTGTAATCTTAGCACTCAGGGGGCTGAGGCGGGAAGATCACTACGAGTTGAAGGCCAGCCTGGACTACATAGCAAGACCTGCCTTACAAAACAAAACACACAAATTACTTTTGTCAAGTATAATGAAAATGAGTTAGAACATCATTATTCTGTGGTATTTATGACAGTTAAAATTAGTTAGAAGGGAGTATTCTAAAGAAGAAATTTTATGAAAGCAATTCTCAAATTTCAAATTTTGTTTCTGAAATTGGAGACTTTTTTTCTCCATTGAGTTTTTCCCCACTGAAAACTGGTCTATGTCCAGTATGGTAACCAACATTTAAATATGTCTGTTCAGTAATTGAGTTGCAGTACTGTCTTGGTTACTTTTCTCTCATTGCTGAGACAATATACCCAACACCCAAAATGAAGGAAGGAAAGGTTTATTTAGCTTATAATTTGTGGAGGTTTCAGTCCATACTTGGCTGGTTCAGAGGCAGAGTGGCACATGGCAGAGGGTGAATGTTCATGGCGGCAGAGCACAGCAAAACCACAAGAGCAAAAGGGAGAAAAAGCTGCAAGCAGGCTCTTTTTCTCCCTTACCTTGTAAACAGGCTATCCCCACCCAGGGGTCATGTAGCTTTCACAGAGTCTCCATGCCCTCCTCTTCCACAGCCTCAGGATATATACAAAGTAAGCACCTTAGCTTCCTGGTGAGTCACTCAGCCAAACCTCTAGACTCCCCAGGTTGACACAATGTATCACCCATAATATTCCACCCCTTGTCAAGTTGGCAACCAGACACATTTATTTAAACCAGTTTCCAGATACAAAGACATGCTTATATTAGAACCATAACATTTTGCCCCCTACAAATGAAAATTAAACATGTCCAACATTTACAGGCACAAAATAAACATTACTATTCCAAAAGGCACCAACAGGGGAATATGGAGCATTGGGACCAAAGCAAGTGCAAAATCCAGTAGGGCTAACATTAAGTCCTGTAGTTAAACATCCAGCATCTGAAGCAACATGTACATTATGAGCTCCAAAAGGCTTGCATGAGTCCACCCCTATGGCACTTCTGGTGGCTACAGTTTCCATGGCTTCTTGCTTAGGTTGACTTTGCTCATTCCTTGCAGCTTTCCTCAGATGATCCACGTTCCTGGCTTTTCTAAACTTCTGAGGTCTCCAGTGCACCTTTTGCTTCCCACTCACAGTCTTATATATTGCCCTCTCAGGGGCACATTGCCTGGCCTCCCAAGCCTTCTGAAATCTGGATGGAAGCCTCTTTAACCTCAGAACTCTTGCATTCTCCATGCACCTAAAGACAGGGCCACGTGGATGGTGCCAAGGTCTGCTGCCACTTGGAGCAGTAGCCAAACTTTCCTCTCTCTTGGCCATAGGGGTTGAGTGCCTGGATCACTGGGCACACAGAATCCAATGCTGAGGAACAAACTCTATATTCCACCTCCATTCTGGAACCTGGTGCAGCTACTGCCGCCATTCTGGAACATGGCACTCTTTGGCTTACTTCTCAAGGCAAGGTCTTCCACCTTTGCAGTTTTGAGGCTGCAACGGGTGGAGAGTTGCTGCTAGTGATGCACTCAGGCCATCTTTTCCATTCTCTTGTTCCTTCGTTGCAATAGAGATCTCCTCAGCCTTATCTTTGCAGTCCACAGCTTTACTGGAGCTTCCTTTCTGGCCAAACTCACAACGTTTTAAATCAGCCTGCTGGGCTCTATGCTCTTGATTCTCAATATAAATCTGGCTAAAAGCCCCCAACAATAGCCATGCCACTTCCACAATATTCAACTGCCTTGATATTTCTTTTGCCAGATTGATCAGTTTGCTGCCACTCTTAATCTCAGTCTTAGGCAAAGTTTCTGGACATGAGCAAAATGCAGACAAACTTTCTGCCAAGCAATAACATACATCATCTGGAGACCAACCACCAATGTAATCCTTCCCAACAGAAACCTCCTGAACCTTGTGTTTACCAGCAGAATTTCTATCAGCCTTCTGGTCTTCCGAGCTCTGATCAGACATCTCCAAACCTTTCCAAACTCTTCCCACAAGCAATTTCCAAAGGCTGTTGAACCGCATGGTCTGGTATAGTCACAGCAACAACCCCACTCCACTGGTACCAAATTCTATCTTGGTTATTTTCTGTCATTGCTGACACAACATACACAACACCCAAAATGAAGGAAGGAAAGGTTTATTTAGCTTACAGTTTGCGGAGGTTTCAGTCCATACTTGGCTGGTTCTGGGGCAGAGGGCAAAAGTTCATGGCAGCAGAGCACAGCAAATACAACCAGCAAAAGGGAGGAATAGCTGCAAGCAGCCTCTTTTTCTCCCTTACCTTGTAAACAACCTACCCCCACCCAGGGGACTTGTAGCTCTCGCACAGTCTCCATGCCTTCCTTTCCCACAGGCTCAGGATGTGTACAAAGTAAGCCCCTTGGCTTCCTGCTGAGTCACTCAGCCAAATCTCTAGACTCCCCAATTTGACACAATGCATCAACATAACAAGTACATCCATACTGAGATGTCAGATAAAGGTAGAATACACACTGGTTTTTAAGCATTATAAAATAGGAAAAATTTTTATATTGATTATATATTGAATGATAGAATTTTTAAGGCTTTGGGTGACACAGTTTTAAAATTAATTTTACCTGTTACTTTTTTCTTTCTACATTGCTAGTAAGATATTTAGGAATTCTTGCATGGCTCATAGAGAAAGTATTCACTTAAATATTTAGAAATGTTCTTGGGCATGGTGATCATGGAATTACTGTATTTACCACATACCAAAACACTTCACCTGATAAAGTTGAATATTAATCTTCACTTTACTACAATAAAAATGTGAGATGTCAGCAATGAATATTTTTAATAATTTCTGTAGTAATAGGTACATAGTAAGGAGACATTTTTTACATCTTTCAGAATTGCAGAGGTATAAGGAAAATTGGGAATTTATCCATCCTACATTTAATGATTCTGTCTTGAGGAAAGCAAGGGATATGAACCTTGCACTTTAATATACTTTACAACACTATGATAAATTTCTGTTCCTTAATTCTGTGAGATATTTGATATAAAGGAAGGTTCACAAGAAAAAAGCCTCTAAACCAAAAACCAAGAAAGAAAACTCTGTGGAGTGTATATCTTGGCAGAATGCACCTTTTTGTTTAAAAAAATAAATTCAATGTAATCAATATAGCTAGACTAGTAGATTACAGTGACTTGTTTTCCCCTTATGATGTATATTTATATTAGTTTTTATACTATCTACAGTAAAACTTCATTATACTTATCTTTATGTGTGTGTTTTGCAATTGTCTTCAAAGATTTTAATATTAGCCAGCAGCCAGTAGGCGAACTTGGGGCAATTTCATTCTAAAGAAACAAAGACCTACCAAGGGAATAACATTTCTCAGTGAATATTGCCAAGATACTAAATTTTTGCCACTATTAAATTTTTCCCTGTAATGACTTGCATGATCCAATGTGATAAGCAGAGACAGACAGTAGGAAGAGCCAGAGATTTTGTCCATACAGGATGCCTCTCAGTAACTTGGCAACTATTTCCCCAGTTTTTTTTAACATAAACACCACAAGTAGATTTGGCTGTCGCCCTAGGGAAGCTGAATTTGACTCTATTTGAATTGTGATGGTTTACGGTTTTTTTTCCTACATAAAGGCAAATACAAACCTTCTAACCTATGATGCAATGAGCTGTCTGAGGAATTTCTATAAAAACAGACCTCAGAAGGGTTAAGATTGTCTTTGTCATTTCCTGAGCAAGATAAAATGGATCTCAGTAGAGCTTTTGGCAAAAGGATTTGAGGTCAAAAGAAAAGTTCAAAAGCAGAATGAAAGTAAATTCAGTGCTTTCTATGGGAAATATGGAAAGGAATTTTTATCTAAATGGATATAATATATTTTCAAATAGAAAATATAGATTTCCCTGAGCATTTCAGTAAGAAAATTGAAAGAGTAAATGAGGAGTCAAAGTCATCACAAATAAGAAGGAGACAGTTCACTTGGAGAATATTAATGGAAGGAAAATGCGTGGAATAGATGAGAAATTGGTGTGCAAACAAGCAGGCACTGCTCACAAAATACAGACAGATGCACCTTAAGGTACTGAATATTGAGAGCACCGAGAAAATCACTTATCAGGGAAGCAAGAGGATTTTCTGTGAAGTTAAAATGAAAGTTTCTGAATGGCACTTGTGATCTAAAAATGACTTTTAAACAATGTCACAATAGAGGGTGTGTTTTTTTTAAATCAATATGAGATTAGCTTGGAATATTGACTTCACACGTTCAAACAGCCTTGCCATTCGAATCTTTTTGAATACTCAAATCAGTAGTTAGAATTATTTTAAAGAGTCCTCACTACATAGTTCACTTACCTGCATTTTTAGGCAATCATTGATTCAACAAATATGTACAAGCTAGTTGTTATATGTCAGTTCTGTTGAGTTTAAAATATAATGATAAACAATACATATTGCTTTTCTTCTTATAAACCTGGCATGAAGAAACACATGTTAGATAACCAGAGTTAGTTATTTTGTGACTATGGGCATGGCAATAGGAAGGAAATGTGCAACACATGTCATAGAGTTCAGTGATGTCTTCCATAAGGAAAGTGGCTGCGGGATCAAACTGAAAATACGAACAGAGATAAACCATGGGAGGAGACATGGTGGGTAAGCAGAGTCTTCTAGGCTGCACAGAGAGCAAAGGGGAAGATCCTTATACCAGAGGATGCGAAGTTGTTGTAGCAAAACAAAGAAATGCAGTTTCAGGAGGGAGGAGTAAGAAAGGGAAGGAGAATAAGAAGTTGAAAAAAAAAAAGATGAAGATAAAACTTAGTTAAGATGTGTTCAATGTGGGCTATGCACAATGAAATCAGAATGTTTAAACATGATTTTGAAAGATAAAAATGTGAAATTTACCTAATAATGATCACTAATAGGTATTCAGTACTTACTGAATGATTTCGCACATCTTATCTCATTTAATGAGTTGATGGCCCATTAAGCCAGAGAGAAGCAATCCTGAATTAATGTCCTCGGATTATAAAATAGGCCTAGTCTTACAAAGCTTCAAATACTATGTAGTATTTTCAAAGTATATTGCTTCCATTTCCTCTTGAACATGCACAAGGCGCATCACTGTACAGAAGGTTTTATAAGCGAGTGTTTAGAAATATTTAAATTTGTGCATCCAGTACCTCCCAAATACTTCATTTATTTTAAATCATGTGTAATTTTTATTTCTTAAGCAGTAAACTAGGGAGTTTGTAATAAATCCTGAACATCTGTGTCAAAATATGAGATAGAATATCATTGTATCTATGTTTATAGACGGACTCTGACAATATTTGAGGAGGTGGAGTTCATGTAAAAATACTTGGAACCAGCAATAGTATATTAGATTATGCAGTGCTGATTCTTCAAAAATACATCTACATACCAAATTCTGAAATCCAAGGTTTGAGCAGCACTATCATGCCCCACACACAAACACCAGAATAAGAAGTTTAAAACTCTGGTTTCTGTATGGCATATTTTGATGATAGCAATCTTAATTATCACAACTAACAAGAAGCAGAAGTTTATCTTTGGGCGTGAAAATTGATTTTAAATCATTTTTGAAACACAACACCTTTCAGTTGAAACTAATTTTTGAGGCTCCTTGATATGGGTTCTTTAGATGCTTTAGAGAGTTGGAATTGTCAGACCTGCTGACTCTAGTTCTGGGAGTGTCTGGGGAGGAAATCCTCTCCACTCTGCCAGAAGTGTTTCAGTGTTTGGAAATCTGCAGACTCACATGGCTCCCAGTCTCATTTTCATGTTGGATTCATTTGAGGGGTGAAATTCATTGCTCCTCAAGGAATCCACAACAGCACTAACTGACTGTGGTTCTTGAGGCTCCTGGCACAACCCAGATTCTCATGAGCGATCAGCTTAAATTACGTTGTGAAGGGACTTGTGATTAAATGAACGAGCACTGGAGTTTGACAACGGTAAATCAGCAAATAATCACAGGCATGGAAAAATATATGAATGCAATTTCACAATGCCTCAAATATCTGCATTTGACTTGGCAGGCTTTGATACTCCCTACATCAAGCAAGAAGTCATCTTTTATACCTAAGTCACTAGGACAAGATTATGTAAGTTTGTTAGTCTTGCACCCACTTACACTATAATGCCCACAACTTCTCAGAAGATATGTTTGATGTGTTTTCCATGTCATACACACATTATTTGTGTAAGCTCCGTTTTATGAAATTTTCCTGAGTTTTTAATATTATGAACATATTTTGTAGAGGCTATTAAAACATGTAATATTTTATGTATATGTATTTTTTAGAAATATTCATTTATTCCTTAGACAGGCTAATTACCTTTTAAACAATTTTAGGACTAAATTACATGTGTAAAATGCCATTGCCATGGAGATGATTTGCATAGGTGACACCATTTCCATTTTCCATGACTGCATTTAATTGTTCTATTTTATTCTACCATGATTAGTTTTGAGACAGGTGTTAACATCAAAACTATAGACTAGTTCACTGATAATAACCAGTTGCCATTACTTATAGGTGGACATTAGAAAAAATATATGTTAAGCCTCATTTTTCATTAATCCCACTTGAATAAATGAAACTCAAATACTTAATCTATATTAAAGTTTTGCCTCTTGAAAGACATATGAAAATACTGTCAACATTTTTTCTTCTATATCTTGATAAATGGGCAAAAAACTGTCCTCCGGTCCTTGTGATTTCCTCCTAAAATCACTGTACTTGAGACAAATTAATGAGAAATTCACAGACCATTATTTTGGTCATGTGAGGATTTTTATAAAGTTACTTCTGTACTCCAATAACTTTTTATAATTACATTTACTCTTCATAATGAATTATTCTTTGCAAATTTTGAAGTACATTGTTGTAGTATATAGTTGTATTCCTTCTCCTCTGTAACACCAATATGACAAACATAAATTCTCTATGACAGACCCCCAAATATTGGGTTCTTTTTCAAGACAAAAATATACACCATAGGGGCTGGGGATATAGCTCAGTGGAATAAGCGCTTGCCAAGCAAGCGCAGGGTCCTGAGTTCGATCCCCAGTACCAAAAAAAAAAAAAAATTAAAAAAAATATATATATATATACACCATAAACACCTTTGGAAATTTGCTCAGATATCAAAGAATTGAAAAGCCATAATATTTTAAAAGTCAGAGAAGTCGAACTAGAATATAGATAATTTGGCTAATGCCCGAAAGCCTCTGGATTATTACTTTTGTTTTTATTGTCATCGCTGCCTCTTTATTTCAAATGTACTTTATTTCAAAGTACAGTTTTACTCTTTCATTAACATATTCCTCAAAATTCTAAGCGCACCATGTGCAAAAATCTACAAACCCCTAATATAGTCATAAATATGTATTTAGGCTATACATATACATTTATATACATATATGATATACATATATATTTTGTTTAATATCAATAATAAAGTGAGAAATAAATTTTTGAGAAATTGAATAAATCAGACTCACATGTGTAAACATCACATCTCTCCCTAGTATAAGAAGCTAAAAGGTTAAATAAGATCTAGAATGTGAAATAAATATTAGGAAAAGAAGAAACTGTTCAAAAGGAAATAGAAACTAGTACAGAGGGAAGGAGAAATGAAAGGAAAAGGAATATATATATATATATATATATATATATATACACGATAGTTAAGATAGTCATAGTACTAATTTCTATTAGCTCATTGAAAAGAAAGTTTTGTGCTTATATTGTTTGACCAACTTTTCATGCTAATATCTTGTAATCTGAAGATAATATTACTTTGAAGGCAATATGTAATGTATTAATCATTGTTAATCTCCTACAACATTGTTTTGAAATTTTGTATCATCGTTTTTACTGTTTGTTTTCTTTAAAATTAAAACAACATTGAAGGAATGGAGCCTCATTTGAGATATCAGACCAACAATGTTTGCAAGAATTGATTCATTTGTTATTTTTTTTAATATTAAGACACTAAGTTCTCCAAACTCTGCTCAAACTTCTGATCCTCCTGTCTCATTTCCCAGATTCTTGGGCTTATAGGTATGGTCCACCACACATGACTCATACACGTACTTTTAAAATCCAGTTGATAATCAGACTGGAATACATGGTGAAAATGCACAGAAATATAGACTTAGGAGTTATTTGGGAAGACAAGACAGGTCAATAAATCAAACTGGATTCAATATCACGATGAGACTAGGCATGAAGACTATCAAATGCTCCATGTGTAAATTACATTTAAACAATCAGAAGATTGGAGTCTACTTACAGCTTACAGCTTCAGAATATAAAGAAGTTGGAAATATTGTTCCCATCCTTACAGAACAAAAGTTGCACAAACTGAAAATCATCAAAGTTCTCTTGTACTTATCAGAGACTAGTCAGAGGGCAGCCTGCCAACTCCAGCTCTGCAGAGATGGGATCATTCAGAGAGATGCAGGTGAGACCTGATCATATTGAGGGGAAGCACTGGAGACATGGACTGCAAGTACCCTACTATTTCATGCGTGTGAATGTGGAAGATCTTGAAAATAACAGCCTCCCAGGCCATCGTCCTGAACGCTTCCACAATTTCCTATCCTTTAAACGCAGGAGCCCACCAGCTTCTCACAATGAAGATGCACAAAAGATTTTCTCGTAGCTCTTTTAACAACAGAGGAGTGCAGGAGTGGAAGTTGAGAGTTGGAAGAGACATCATTGTGAAAGATCCCCAAATCTTTCTTCATTTAAAACACTTACTATCTCAGGGTCAGTGAGTACCCTGGTGTACAGCAGCCTTACTCAAGCTGGTGGAGAGTAAGTAACTTTTCTCAGTTAAGTTTTCCGTTCTGGGGAGAAAATAGTGAGAGAGAAAGGAAGAGAGAGAGAGAGAGAGAGAGAGAGAGAGAGAGAGAGAGAGAGAGAGAGAGAGAGAGAGAGAGAGAGAGAGAAAGGAGAGTTGAATGAGAGGGAAGACTGTATTATTGTACAATGCAGGAATTTCTTGTTAACCATAAAGAGACCACTAAACAAGACCCATTAAAAGATGAAGATGTAATTAAAGAATTACAGAATTCTTAGTTTTAACTTCCTTACAATCACACTAATGAGGCCTTATTATAAAAACAGTGAATTCCAGATTTTAAAAATTCAGGAAAGAGATATTTTCTAAGTGGGAATACTTAGGAAATCACAGAGAAAACAGAGGACACAAAAAACATCATTAGAGATGTGTGAAACTGTCAGGACTTACAGTTACAGAGAATGTCCTACTTACTCCAATTCTCAGCCAGATAAACATGAAAATACTAAAGGTCTATGTTCTCAGCTCTAATTGCACAATGCAATTTGTCAGATTTTAACAAAAATATCCAAAGACATGCCAAAGACAAGAGATTACACAGTCTTAGGTGACGGTGTAATCATTATAATGTAGCTCAACTGTGATAAAGTTTTTTGATTATCATAGAAGAAACATAAAATACCTACCTTTAAAATGTTCAGGATCTTTATGAATTCAGTAGACATTTAAAATTGAATAATAAAAAAATACCTAACTTAAAAATTGGAAAATGTCTGAAGAAACACCTCACCAAATCATGTCAATATAGTAAATAAGCATGTAAAAATATTCAGCTGCCTCATTAATGAAATGCAATTTTTAAAAAAGATACTGAAATATAGGAACACTGTTCACCTATACGAATGGATGTTTAAATGGCAATACTGACTGCTCCTGAGGATGTGGGCCAAGGAATAGAACATGTAGAATAATTCTCACTGAAGGGAATCACTGAAGAACATGTTCATTTAAATAATTTTGTAAATGAGTGAAATTTTTAACACTAGAAACAAAATCAATCGAAGAACTATGTCCACGTACTGTACCTTAGTTGATAGGACTCTTTCACTGGCATATAGTGAAGGAATCACATCCATGCACTGCAATTAAACAACTGTGTCAGTCAGGGTTTACTACAGAAACAGATGTAACACAAGATGTAGAAATGTACAAGAAATTACAATTGGGGCTTACAGTGGTCAGCCACCAAGTTGGATGAGGAAGCATGTAGAGGGTGTCTGCACTCTGGAGACTGAAGAGCCCCACCCCAGGGCTGGAGCTCACTGCAGTGTCTGGGCAAGTCCATATCTAAGATGGAATGCTAAAGAATCTACAAAGAAGGCTGGAGAGTCTACACCAGGAGGCTGAAGAGTCCAAGCAGAAGCCAAAGTGCCTGAGCTAGAAGTCAGGTGTTGACCAAGCTGAAGGCAAAGGCTGGAGCTCCTCTGAAGAATCAGCAATCAATCCTTCCTCATTTCCCTTTTATTGTGGGCAGTATATCCGCCTTGAGGTGGGGTGGTCCTTTAGTGGTCCTTTACACCCACACCATATCCAGGCCCTCCTCTTGCACAGGCTCAGGATGAATACAAAGTAAGGACTCTGGCTCCCTGCTGAGTCACAGGGTCAACCTTCTAAATTTCTCAGGCTGAGGCAAAAAGAAACATCCTTGAGCAGGAAGGGCATGTCCTTTTCACTGCAGTATGTAGAAGTGCTGAGTCATTTAGTTAAGCTTCTGGACTCCTCAAGTTGACACAATGTATCAACCATAACAGCAACTAAGGAACAGATGAAGAGTCCTGGAAGCCAGGTGTGTCTGTCTGTATATATACACACACACACACACACACACACACACACACACACATATATATGTAAAAATAAATATTCATGAGTTTAAATTAACATAAATAATAGATGGAATAAATGGATGTAGAAAGAGACAAAAAATGTGTGAATAATTATATATAGATTATTTACCTTCCAGGAGGGAGGGTAGAGTCACCTAATTATAAATTTTGAGGTTTACATGATGAATTCCCTCCAGAAAATAGTGTAGGCAAATGAAGGGGCAGAAGGAACTTCACAGGGGAAAAACCAACAGACTTTACTACCATAATTCATTGATCAAGGGTAACACTTTCAAGGCTGACTCATGTTGACAGACTGCTCTTGAACAGTATGTAAGGGTAATGCGCCTTAATATGAAGATTTTGCTCCCCTAAGTGGAGAGCCACTGTCCATGCATTCCTGGGCCATTAGACATACTCCTAGAAAGGGCTTTTTACATAATACATGTACTGTACTGCTTATAAGTGTCAGGGTTATCAAAAACAAAGTCTACAAAGCTGTCACCAGCAAGAGAAACCTAAGCAGACTTGATGAGTAAATATAACGTTGTAGTCCAGATGAAGTCTTGGAGCAACACACAGGTATTAGATACAACATAAGGAAACCTGGAAATATATGAACTCTCCTAATAATACACCAGCGTTCACTCATCAGTTGTGTTGGATGTACCATAACATACAAACTACTAGTTCCAAGAGAACCAGATGTCAGATAGGTAAGAATGCTCCCTCCTATATCCTCAAGTTTCCTGTTAAGATAAAATTATTATAAAGTGCTATAATAAAAAGGAAAGAGAAAGAGAAGCAGGGAGAAAGTTTATAAAGTTAGAAGTTTTCTAGAAAGTCTTGCATCATTAAACATAGACAAGGAAACTTTCCAAGAAATGGGTAGGAGAAAAACTGTCATACACTGCAGACAGATTAATATGCTACGGGCAAAATCACACCTGATAAATGTTAACACCAAGCGGCAAAATGCTTAGTTCTGTGAAACTCTTCCATGGGGCTGATGAGTATGTCTGTCTTCTTAAGGAGCAAAAACACAAATAAAAGTGGCTTTAAAAATGGAAGAT
>PVLD010009757.1:0-74903 GCA_004027595.1 Dinomys branickii | reverse complement strand
GTCCCTTAAGCTTTCTGCTGAGAGTTCCGCTTAAAAGGCTGTACAGATATTGGTTAGATACTCCCTACCTAGTGACCTGGGCGAGGTGTGTAAGACTGCTCCCCCACCCTCCCAGGGTTCCCTGCAGGTATAGGGATGGATCTCCTCCCCCACTCGGTGATCTGGTCGCGAGCGCCGATATCTCACCAGTTATTGGAGTACCTGCAGGGATGAAGGTTCCAAGGTGCCAGTCTATCCTTTGGGGCTTTCTGCGCGGCTCGCCCGATGCGCACGAAACGTGAGACGGCTGGGCGTTGCTGCCGCCAGAGAGCCGATCTCTGTCGGGAGTCGCCGGAGAGCTGCGCCGGGTCGGGGGGTGGGAGGGATCGAGCTGTCTGTATTCTCGGGGCACCAGGACCCAGCAAATCCCTCTCTCCCGCGCGGCTCACCCGACACACGCGAAACGTGGGATTGCCGGGCGTCTCCGCCGCTAACAAGCCGATCTCTGTCGGGAGTCGCCGGGGGGCTGCGCCGGGTCGGGGAGGCGGGAAGGATCGAGGTGTCCGTGTTCTCAGGGCGCTAGGGCCCAGCAAATCCTTCTCTCCGCTTCCGGCGGCGTTTGTGGCCCTCCACGCAGCTCGCCCGACAGGCGCGAAACGTGGGATTGCCGGGCGTCTCCGCCGCTAGCAAGCCGATCTCTGTCGGGAGCCGCCGGGGGGCTGCGCCGGCTCGGGAAGCGGGAGGGCCCGAGGCGGCCGCGCTCCCACTGCGCTTGGACCGAGCCAAGCCTCTTCCCCGCGGGGATCGTCCCTGGCTCCCAGCGTCTGGGGCTTTCTCACGTCTCGCCCCGGCAGCCTGGTCCGCCCTACCACATCTCCCCCGGCATCTCAGAGAAATACGCCCAGTTTAAACTTCCCAGCCGAGGTCCCGGCATTCACGCTCGCCAAGTCTGTCTCGAGCTGGTGGTGTTTATTAAGGAGGTTCGCTCCCTTGCTGCTCACCTGGTCGCCATCTTCCCCGGATCCTCTATAATTGCTACTGTTGAGTAATCTTTTCAAAATGTTCCTCTGTCATGAGTAGCTACCAGTGCTTCTTGGTTTTCCTGATGTATATTTTTTCCTTTCCTATATATGAAATTATTTTGTAGCACATGTTTGATAATCACATTTTTATTCGCACCTAACTCTTGTGTGTTGCTCTTTGCAGATAGTGTATAACTAGTGATTGGACTGGACTGGGAATTCATAATCAGAGAAGATCTGTCCTTGTGTCATTTTTGTAGGATGCCAACAACCACAGAGAAGTTTAAATTTTTATAACAATTTTAGACATACACTCAGCATGCAAATAATCCACTATCACTTTAAAATATGTTTGTAATTCACATTTCACTACAATGTGGGTGAGATAAATGTGAACTGCAAACCTATGTAAAGACAAAGAGATGCTAAAAATTACCCAAACAAGATTTTCCTTTGACCCACCCGGAGCCTAAGGTACAGCACAGATTGTCTGTTCTTTTTTGATTGTTGTAGAGTGACTTCTTTCTTACTCTTCCCTTGAATTTATAATTCAGGCTTTAGAAAATTCTAATTTAATGTAGCAGTTTCCAGCTAATGCAGGCACAAGACCATGTTCACCTGTCCTAAATTTCCTTTTGAAGTACAGGCTTCTTGTTTGCAAAGACCGAGAAATTTATTAAAAAGCATTATTTTATTAAAGAGTATTGTCACAACACCCTGGTTTTTGATATCCCTTTTATTGTTGGGCACTAGAATTTCCTACCTTTCATGTGAGCATAGTTTAAAGATTTTTTTCTTCCAAAATGTATTTTGTCTAACATTTCTAGCTTATCTAACTTTCCTTACTTCTAGAAGTCAAAGTTACCTTGCTATTGAAGTTGATTATTTTGTACTAATTAATATCCTTACTCATGCTATATTGCATAGTAGAAATTGGAAGCTGCGTAGTTTTGCAGCTGGAAAGTTACCTGAGTGGTCTTGATGCTCTTGTATGGTTGGGATACGAAATCCTCTGAGGAACTTCAAATGATAAGAGAAAGGACTGGTAAATATGACTCTCACTACATCTTCGTAGTGGGTTGAAATTAGCTCTGTCATATTCTCTTCATCTGGAAAAGCTATTGCTTTTCTTCCTGCCATTACAAGAAAAAAGTTATCACCACAAATGAATTACTGAAAACAATGACCCTGGGAAACCATATTCTATTCCTTCAAATAGATTTGTTTTTATAAAAGTGAACCCAAGTCACATGATGACCTTAAATAAATCACTCTAAATAAGGATGAGAATATATTCTGCTCATTCTGAATAACACCAGAAGAAATACATGGAAATTTCCTTCCTTCCTTCCTTCCTTCCTCCCTTCCTTCCTTCCTTCCTTCCTTTCTTTTATTCTCTCTCTCTTTCTTTCTTTCTTTTATCCTCTCTTTCTTTTATTCTCTCTTTCTTTCCTTCTTTCTTTCTTTCTTTCTCTCTCCCATTAATTGACTAGGTTAGTGATATAAAAATATCATAATATTCCAACTAGATTATTAACAGAAAAATAACATGTGTAAAAATCTCTGAATAGTGTAGCACAGAGAATGTGTATATAGCTGAACTGGCCCTGATTTGCATCAGCAGAAGTAACTATACAGCTTTACTTTCCTTAAAAAAATTATGTATGATTAAAACATTCAAAAAGTGTATAAAGTTTTTAAATTAATAGAATAGCACAGTGGGTATCAACAACATAATTTCTATTTTTCCACAGATATTGTGTTCTAAATGTATATATAAAATTTTATATAAATATGTTAAAAGCTAAATGAAAAGTGAACACTTGTTTCTTCATTGTAATATATATTTGCATAAAAGGGAAGGATCAGATGTCATGTATTCTTATAAAAATGGATTTTAATCCTTAATGCCTACCCTAAATCTGTTCAGTACTTGGCAAGTTACCAAACACTTGTTCCTCAATTATCTGAAAAATAACGTGTGCACTGTGAGATTAAAATCTTAAAAATATGGCATACGATAACTGTCTAACAATTATTATCATGATTGCATGTGCCTTTGAATGTTCAGAAGCACAATTTCAAAGTGCTGTGGACCTCAGCAGGACATCCGTGAAAGACAGGACTAGCCCAAGCACATCCCAGGACAGGGTGAAGGTGGACCTTAAGTGGATGGAGCTTTGTATCAGTGCATGAACTTGAATCAGAAGTGGATTCAGCATTGGTAGGTGAGTGTCACGGTGTGAAGATGCAGCTTTAGCTGTAAGCAGTGGTCTGATGGTTGATGAGGTGCCACAGGAAAGCGAGCCTGGGATAGTTCACGAGCACAGCCTGGCAGTGTGCACTGAAGTGCGGACAGGAAGGAAAGCCCAGGCTCCTCAGGGCACTGGCCACAGTCTCTCCATGGTAGGCGCCTGCACTCATGCTACAGTGATGGGGAACTTCTGAACCCAGAATCTGCTTTTTGGGGGTCAGAATTCAAGGAAAATTTGATATTTACATGGGCCAGTGTACCGAAGTTGTCTAAAAAGGGAAGAATGGTTACATAGACTTCCAGGTACTTGTAAGGAAGTCATGTAAGCACAGAGGTCTTCAAGGGAGCTTTTGACCCTCGAAAGCGATGGCAACTTCCTTCTGTGAGACTTTCATAATCAAACCGAAATCACATTTGGGGGGTAATCTGCATGGATGATATTTTTAGGTTTTTTTCTCACTTCATGTTAAAGAACACTGTCCCATATACATATGTGCTTGTAAAAAAGAAAAATAACTTAGTTTTATCCTCCTGACTACCATTCCTCCTTCCACTCTTGAGATTTAGGAGTGACACCACATTTCCTCTTTTCTTAGCATTATGTGGTTTGAGGGTTCAAATCAGTCATGGGGGGACCTAAGAACTAGAACATTAGGAAAGATAAGCTTTGCTTCCATGGGTGTTGCTGATCTAGCTAGAATTAAAGTCTTGAAACTGTACTAAGAAGTTTAGAATAAGAACAGTTTGGTAATTACACTTTTACTTAAAACTAGATGTGTCAGGATTGTCTCACTTACCAGTGAAAGGTTCACAGTCAATAACATGTCATTGATAAGGTATTACACATGAGGGTAAAGATGGCTCAGTGCTATAATTACATTAACCAAAAGTTCATTGATTCCAAGCCCAATGTTACTTTAAATAGAAAAATATTTCCAAGCTCTATTTACAATGATAATGTTCATCTTTTATGCTCCTGCCCAGCTGTAGCAAGGACTGAATTTTTTGTGGTTTTTGCTTTTTGTTCTTTGGGTCAGTGCCTTGCTCTGTAAGTTAGGCAAGCTTTGAACTCACTGTGTAGCCCACGCTGGTCCTCTAGAAATCTTCCTGCCTTAGCCTCCCAAATGGTGGAATTATAGATACACACCACCACACCAGACAGGAAGGACAGATTCCGAAACATATAATACCCCTAGATAGGACCTTCACATTTGAAGAGCAAAAATCTTTTGGGTGTTAAGAAGTGATTTGATTGGAAAATTCAAGAAAGGGCATTCCTAAACACTTGCTGGCCAAGAACACAGCAAACCACCTTAAGCCTGAATGTTACTTGAATAGCCAAAGCTCTGTCTCAGTATCAATAAATTCTTACACACCTCAAAGTTTGAAAGTCCACAGCCTTGTGCCTCCAAAATCTGTATATAATTTAGTTATTTCCTTTGTTTAGAGAATGAGTACTATAAACACTCTTCTCCCTTTTTAAATTTTGTTTTCAGATAGTGATTTGAGGCCTTGGATTTAATCAAGGGAAAGTACATTAACACTTTGTATTATATGGAAATTTTGACAGCAAACATTTTATTAACTACCAATTAACTGTGTCTGTTTGTGGCCACAGTAACTAAATGCAGCAATTCCTCCTTAGTGTAGAACTCACCCATCATGAAGGAAGCAGAAGAGACTTTATTCATAATCCTTTGGGTTGTTTCACTGAATGGTGTGTATGCAACGATAAATCTGGAATCGTTAAATGAATCTATCCGTCCCAGGTCCATAGAAGGCGTTGAAGAAAAGTCATAAACGTTATGAAGTGTGGAAAATGTATACAAGGTCACTAGTAAAACTGCTGAGTACAACCATTCCTACAAATCCCGACAGAGAGAATAAAGAAAAGGGTAAGGTCAAATAAGTCAGTTGCAATTTGTTTTGTCATATAGCTGTGTTTTTGTTTGGCTAAATTTCTAGTTCATCTTCTGTAGTATGCACTTGTTCAAATATGCCAAGAACAGAAATTGGGCAGTGTCATTAATTTCAATGGATTCTTCATGGAAGTGAAGCTGATTGCTCTCCAACCTGGTGCCAGTCACTGGATTCTAATGCACACCAGAGGCACAGAGTATTTTGCTGTGATCAGAAGCATCACTTGACCAACCAGTGTGTTTGATTTTACTACAAGCATATGTGGCAGAACACAGTTCTGAGCATTTCTTTAGAAATAGTGACTACATTGGTTACATTTGAAGACTGGCCTGCTATGTTAGGAAGTCTACAAATAATAAATCGCTTTTCACTTTTTAAATTTCCAAAACACTTTTTCTTATGAATAAATTCCCTGAATATATGCTTAACATAGTCACAACTTAAATAGCAGATGTTACCTAGATATACTAATCTGATGCTGAAATGGCAAGATTATAAGAAAAAATGATGATTTCTATTCTCCACCATATTGAGTTAACTCTCTGAAGTCTCTATTTTCTTAAGAAACCAAATGCTTGTTGAAGAAGAAAAACAGAAGCAAAAATAAGTTCCTGATCCTAGAGATTGTATTGATTGGGTCACATGCTCCTCGTCCATTATTTACTACCATCTTAATCTTGGCATTAATGAGTATAACACGTTAGTTTTTTAAACACCTTCTTAAACTTTTAAAGTATTTATTGAATCTCAATAGCCACATTCTTTATTGTATTTAACCCTTAATATAGTGCCTCTGCCTCCACTACATAGAAGTGTGGTTTATTACTCAAGGGCAGTCTGTAAAGATATTTGCCATGGAGGGAAGTGCATTTTGACAGCTCACATATGAAGCAACACAGACATTGAGTCCTACCATCAAAGTGTCCCTTTTCATTCTCCATTTTTTAAGCAAGTTCTTGCAAAATAGGGCCCATGTTTGTTGACACACATTTATCTTTCTTTGCATCATTTTGCTGTTTAATTGAAGGAGAAACAGAGGTTAAAACCTTAATAGGAACAGAAGATTTTATGAAAATAATTCATACCCTGTTTACCCCATATTTTCAAAAAGATGCTTAGATTCTGTAAATTCCACTTAGCCATTAGATAATGCTCTGATGCCGTCTGTCACTCCTTCTTCCACATCCAGACTTTCACAGTGTATTTTCTTAAATGCATATTCATCTATTCATTCTAGAAACACACTTTCATGCATCTGCATTCTTAGATTCTCTATAATGCAAATCTTTCAAAACAGACATATCTGAAAGCAATTTCAGAGATATGTTGTAAACTTTTACAGATGTCGCTTCATTATTACTAGGACTTGAGGAGAGTACACAGTTTCATTTTCCCTGGGGAGAAAACTTAACTGTCACATTCCTTCTATGAGAACATTATACTGTTAAAATAGAAAACATACCAGATTGCTGGACCTGAATTATCCTGTACTTTTTGGCAATGTAAGTGGGATTATATCATAAATATAGTGACTCTCTGTCTACATGTAACAAGGTATCTAGGTGAGGAACCTAGAAAAGGAATTGCAGTTATTAGGCATGGGATTATCATTCAGCATCATTGTCCTTCTTACCACTGCACAGAAATTTAGTTCCACCTTCTCTGTCTCTAATACACCAGAGTAGATATTTTAGGACAATCATGCATTGAATCAATGTACACACTGATTTCACAAGTTACTGTAGAAAGACCGCAGCATGTGGTGTGCTGGAGGTGGTGGAGGAATCTCCTTGAGACAAATTCAGAAAGTGTTGAGCTGGATTAGGAACCCATGACCTTTGACCTATGATTTTCAGCTTCCTGTTATTGACTGCCTGGGGGAATCAAAATGACATGGGTTATAAAGGAATTGGCTATAGTCTTAGAGTGTTGGTATGTTAAATAAAAACAAGATGAGTGTGCTTTCGTTGGAGAACTTGGGAGTGGAGAAAAGTAGCATTGAGCACCTCAGGCTGATGAAGCAGACGGTGACATGTGAATCAAACTTGAGCACTCATGCTCTTGGATATTCTTGTTGGATGAGGGGCGCTTATCACCCTGAGCACCACCTCAGCCATTCTGTCTTGGGCACATAGGATGGTACTATTGAAGGCAAGCTTGGTTTTTGGTCAGCAAGAAAATGGTTAAGAGAGTGAAGAATTTGCTTTAGTAGCATTTATAGCAATGTAAAATTTCTGTAACATGACCGTACATGTTTAGCATTTGTATACATATTGGTGGGAAAATTGGAAATAAAGTAATTCTTCACAACATGGTTTGAAGAGTGCTATTGTGTAATGTCCTGCGAAAATAGGATTCTTCCCAAGTTGACTCCTGGAGAGAGGTGAGCTGCAGCCTTCTAAAATAAAATGCCAAGACCTTTGTGGAAGCTCATACTGTGAGTGCCAGTGCACTCAGCATTTGGCAGATCCAGTCATGGTGACCCAGAGAAGCCCAAGTAAAACAGCAATAATTTCCAAGAAGTAAACCAATGGCACTTCTGCTGTGTGTGTGTGTGTGTGTGTGTGTGTGTGTGTGTGCACATGTATGTGCCTGTACACATGTGATTTGAGTGGTTAAATGACACTGGTGAGGAAGACAGTGTGAAGACATAGAGATGAAGAAAATTAGGTCTGGAGCATCTTGAAAGGAGCCCTGAGAATGTGTAATCAGGAAGTGGAAGCACAGGGTAGATAAGTCCCCTCCTATGGCAGAAATAGAAAGTCACACTCAGCAATTCTCACTTGTCTGAAAGTGTTGCTAAGGGAAGGAGGGGTCTTCTTAGAAGTCGATGCACACACCAGTCAAAGAGCTCCAGAGAAATGGACCCAACAGGCCATATCTGTATCTAGCTATCTATTGATATGAATATACCCTAAATAGGACAGAAAAAAGAGATTAATTGACTTTAAATAACTGGGCTCACCCAACTGTAGGGAAAGCAATTTTGAAATGTGTAGAGAGGGCCAGCAGGCTAGAAGTTGAGGAAAGAGCTGGTGCTGCATTCTTGTGTCCAACTTCTGCAGGGCTGCCAGCTGGAAACTCCAGCAGGGCTCCTGGGTCATAATCTTGAAAAGAATGCCGTATTCTTTGGGAGAACTTCAGTATGTATTTTCTGGGCTTTCAAGTGATTAAGTAAAATCCACTCACACTTTGGATAGTGATTTGCTTTCTCAAAATCTACTGTCTTACATGTTAACCTAAGAAAAATAGCATTTGAACCACACTGAGACTAGCATTTAAGCAACCAACTGGTCACAAGTTGGCCGAGTTGACACATGAAACCAACCATTAAAATGTGGGAATTTATACAAAGTTTATTGTAGAAGACACTGTCTATATCTCCCAAGAGGAAAGGGTCAGTACATAGTTGAATTTACATTTTCCAATAAGCCCAATCAACAAGTCCTGCACAAATACAATGTGCTTGACATTTCCTAAAAACTTTCCATAAAGAAGAGCAACTGTTCATAATGTGTTTATAAAAGGTTGCAATTGCATAAGAAAATAGATTTCCTAGTCTGAATTACAAAAATTATTATTTTATTAAGAGCACTAGTTTTATGTGAAGCATAATGTGATGGCTTATATAAATGGAGCAGGACTTTAAGGCATAAAATCTATAGCTGACCTGGCCTGTGTCAATTGGCTTTAGGTCCTGAAATTTGCTGGAGGTGATCATTTTTTGTTTTTTATGTTGCAAAATGGCCAGCATAATTTTCTGCAATATTTTTACAGAGATAGGAGTAATGTGTCCTTGCCCAGAACATCCCATTCATGATTGTATTCATGAGATAGAGTCTTATACTGGAGGTGATCTTTCCTTGGGTCAGAGATCATGTGAAGAGTGCAGTGGCAATTTCCAGTGGGAAGCACTGGGCCCCTGCTCTCTCCAAGGCTACTGCCAGACCAGGAACTTGCACATGGCTGGTTAGCAAGACTGGGAGGCAGATCTAGTAGAAGCAGATGCTGGAGGCAACCAGACAGAAAGTCCACAGAATGATGGCTAGATAGAGGAGGAAAATCCAAGAATAAAACTGCAGGTCAGGGCTCCAAGATTCCTGTGGGTTGCTTCTGGCAGCATAGATACTCTTGAAGGGATTGTTGGGCAGCATGAATGCTCCATAGGGGTGATCTCCTGACTATAAAATCAGTCACTGCCAGTGTAGCCTGACAAACCGAGTGGGATTCCCAAGTCTGTAGCTTTGCCCCTGTAAATCATTCGTGGTGTAAACAAGAGCCTTAAACTTTCCCACATTCATTTTTCTTCCCTGATTCATATATACTCTTTTCTAAACAAAAAGGCATGGATTTGTTATGATGAATTTCAGTTTACCTCTAACTAGAAAGATTCTGATTTTTTGCCTGTCATGCTGATGTTAAAATCAGAAGAAACACTTCTGCTTTGCCACAAGAAAGGGAAGCTGTTGATTACAAATAGCTCAGAATGGCAAAGGAGGTGGACGTGAGATTGCACAGTTGTGATAAAAAGTGCACATTTCTCAGTCTGACTCAGTACACTTGCATTTCAAGAGTAAAAGATGCAGGAATGTATCTTCCATTTAAAAAATATCAGTCTGAGAATAAGAGGCAGAAACCACGAAAACATTTCTCTACATACTAACAGTGAAAGTCTCACGTTTAAGTCTGTGTAAAATCCTGCAAATTGCTCTGCAGTAAAATCGTACACTGTGTATACTTGCAAATGCATTTACATTGAAAGTCATACATCAAATACAGCCAAAAGATTTAAGTTTCTTATGACCTATCTGTGAGCAAATTTCCAGCTACCTGGTACATTTGCTCATATTTCGCACCTCATTGTGATATAATAGTCCTGATTTTTAAAAAGATATTTATTTGCAGAGTCCTTTCTGTGCAGTATACCAGTTGATATTTGAAAATATTAAAGTTTTAAAATTTTTCCCACAGGTATTTGATATTTTGTATATGGAAACATATTTATAATTGTGTGGTACAAACACAAAAATTAAGATAAACTTACTTTTGGAGTATCTGAAGAAAAGGATCTGCAAGTTCAGTTCATTCCTGGATCTTGTTGTTTCCAAGAAAATGGCTCACATTTCTTACTGGTCTGTATGTCTTTCTTTGCCTGATCTGAAAGCTCCCAGCCAGATTGCTTTTTGGAGAGAGCACAGTTGTAATTTCCTTGGCCTGTTGAGCACTGAATTCATGTGATCACTCTTGAACGACTTCCTTTTGTTGACTTCCAGCCAGTTTTTGCAGCAGAGACCAGCCAGCTATGCGTGGTTGTCTGGCTGTTATAGAATTTTAAAGAGCTCTGTTGCTGAGGAAATCCAGTATTTGTAATTTTTCTATGCCCCAGAAGAAACTCACATGTTTCAAAATAAAAGACACTAACTTTAAACAGTAAACATTAAAGAGCTAAGAGAAAAGACTTTTATCTCTACGCAGGAGTTCTGGATCTTCTGATTGACATGTAGAGTCAAAAAGTTTAATCATTTTGAACCCTAGGCCTGCATCTAATTTTTCATACTATCTTTACCTCTGTGAGAATTTTCAACCTGAACACTTTTGGTATTTTGGACTATGTAATTCCTTGGTGTGTTAAAGGGTGAAGGAACCAGCAACAGAGGAGAAATAAAGGAAAGGATCATGGAAACGAGAAAGTCAAGGAAATAGCACCCTGGAGTCCTGGGTGGAGCACTGGGTCATCAAGTCACATGTTGAAGAACCCAAAAATGATATCAGGGTTAGTAGTGAGGACACACTGTGACTTTTGCCTATGAATCGAGTCCCTAAGAAGACTAATTCCACAGGATAACAAGGAATGTGAATTACATACACATACATTCAGTTTTACTGCATTTGGCCAGCATGAGAAATAGTTTTCTCTGACAACGCCCAACTTAACAACTGAAGGAATCAGAACAGCAGGATTCCGGTTGGGTAGTTTAGGATGGGTGTGGTGGAAAGTTGGAGTTGGAAGGGAAAATGTGGTTAAATAGCAGTTTTATGTGATAAAGAGAGGAAGCGAAGTTGGCTAGAGTTAGAAGGCAGAACATAATACGCCTACATTTTGAGACTATAAGTTTCCTTCTGATAACGTAAATGAATGACATGAAGAATGGCCAAGAAAGAATTTAAAAATAGTGAGAAAAAAGAAAGGAGGTCCAAGGATGTAGCTCAGCGGCGCAGCGCCCGCCTGGCAAGCACAAGGTCTTGAGTTTGATTCCCAGCACCAAAAATAAATAAATAAATAAAAATAGGACAAAACAATCGATTATTAGGAAAGCTGAGCTGCTAAAAGTGATAGAATAACATGAGTTTAAGTGAAGAAGAATGAAAAGGGCAGTCTCAAATCCGCATTATCTGACACAAACATTTTCGCCTCGATGTTCCAATCTTTTTCAGTTTTATTCATTTTTCAACTTTTAATTATCATTATTTTATAGTTGTCATTGCATTTGTTTTCTGTAATTATTGCATCATTATCATTATTGCATTCTTTTTTTAAAATTTCTTTCCTTTCCTTTTGTTTTCGTTTTTTGAGACAAGGTCTTGCTCTGTGGTTCAGCTGTCTTTGAACTTACCATGTCACCCAGCCTTGTCTCCTACTTCAGCTTCCTGAGTGCTGGAATGACAGGCATGCACCTCCGTGCCCAGTGGGCACATTCCTGTCTGTATCCTCACGGACAGTCTTCTCCACCCTTCCCAGTTCCCTTCCTGAACTCAGCACTATCAGTCCTAGGGCCTCATCTTAAATATATGCTCAACACAAAAGACCATAAACTAACCAGTGTGGTTCGGGACCAACATGCAGCTATGCAGGTAAGGATGAATCCAAACTAAGCCAACCGTAAGAGATACTTTGCTCTTGATCAAACAAATTAAAATTTAATATACATTTATTAGTGAGGAAAGAGCTGTCATTATCCATCCAGTAGTTAGAATCTTATATTTCCTTTTACATAGTTCAAAGTACTGAAGAGATTAGTTTCCATCAACCCATGCACTTTCAAAAATTAAATGTGCAAGTATTAATCATGACCTGAGATAGAGCTTTATTTTTGTCAACAAATAATGTTTCTGTCACATTCTAACTTGTGGAGTAAACAAATAGTGATAAAATCTCTGAGGTCCTTCTCTGCTCAGAATCCTGAGAGAATTTTGAATGAATGAGCTAAGTGTATTCCCACGTTCTAGGCAAGGAGGATTCAGTAAAGAGTAAGGATTGTTTTTCCTATAAGCAAATACATCTACATCAACATTAACCTCTTGCACATGGCTTTTTCTTCTGTAACTGGTGGGATGCCACCCCTACAAAGCAGGATTTCCCTTTGTTTCTGGTAGTAGGTGCTTCACTTGATTTTGGAGATTTCACTCCAGACTTCATTTAGCTGAGTATTTTATTTCCCCTCACAGAAATAGTTTACAGACTATTGTGCAACACATTACCCAGGCCTCTGCTCTCTTCAAAATATCCAGGGCTGTGAACTTCAAACCAAAGTTACTGCAATGTTTATATATACTTTTTATGGATTATTGACCATTTTCATTGCTAATTTACTAGATTGGTTCCATAAGAACAGTTTTGTACCGTGGTCCAGAAAGCAAAACTCCTGTGGAAAGGAGATCCAGGACCATGAAATCCTCATTTTGTACTTTGCCTCAGTGCAATACAATTGTCAAGTAGTTGATTTAAAAATAAAAAAACAGATAAATATTTTGAAGACAGTACAATAGGGGTGACTTTGGAAATGTCTGCAGAGATTCTAGGTTTTCACACTCAGGTGAGAATGTGCTGGCATCTAGTAGGTGGAGGCCAAGGATGCCACTAGGGGCTCTATAGTTCGAAACACAGCTTCCACCACCATCCAAAAAAGCATCTTGCAGGACAAGAGTTGTGACCCTGTTGAGAAAACTGCGTCTCATATAAGAATTGATAAATGAAATATTGCTAAAATTATCTCCTCATAGTCACGGCAGTGTTTCCATTTATTAAGCCCTCTGGCTAAATTATTCATACCTTTTATTTCAAATACTCCAAACATTCATCTGGTGCAACTTTTCCAATGCAGAGAGAAGTAAAGCAGAATAAAATGCCTTTACTGTGGGCACAGAGAAGACCACAGCAGGGAACAGAAGAGAGATATGGAACTTCCGAGGGCCTGTTGTGGGATCAAAGGCTAAATAGGCCTGGCTGGAGGTAGGGATTAGGAGGCAGACTGCCTGACATGGTAGACCAGGACTGGACAGGAGTGTGGGGAAAGGAAACAGGATATAACAAAAAGGGAAGTAGAAAGTTGTAATTTGACTCAGAGGAAGAAGGGTGGCACTTAGCATATGACTGCTAGTGGCCAGTGCCATATTGGATTGGCGCCATACTGGCTCAGCACAACACATGACCACCAGTGCCATACTGGCTGGACACCACAGTGACTAGGCAGGAATTACAGTGAGGCGAGAAACCCATGAAGATCTACTATATCATATGAAGCAAAGCGGACCCATCAAAACACATCTTGTCTAGGCTTAAATTGTGTTGCCTCTAGCTAGCTTGGGTTCTTGCTTTTAGTAATAGTGACAATTAAAACTAAAGCACAGGTCTCCAAGGGTGAAAGGATTTAATTGGAAAGGTAGAGGGAAGATAGAAGCATTGTAACTTAGGGAGTTGGGAGGTGCACGCTCTGACGCAGGACTCCAGACAAGCCTACTGACAACGTAAGGTGGTCAGCTTAGGAGGGTCAGTCTGTGAGTCGGAGTCCTTTTGAGTATTACCACAGGCCCGGTGTCATAGTTCTAGAATCCTTATGACTGAGGGGCGGTCTCATTTTCAGGTGACGTCATGACAGTGGCTAGAAACTTCAGAGCAAAATGAAGCCCCTCGAAGCCCCTCAGTCTGGTGTCCTCCATCTTGAGTACGGTGAGAATGCGTCAATTCAAGACTAATCAATCTTGCTTTGCCAAATTTTAGCAGTCCTCCTAAATGACTAGCATGTCTATATAGAGAACTGAGAAGAGACTTCAAGATTTATAGTTACAAAGGACACAAAATGAAAGCCGGATTTTGTTTTGCTTTCAGGGACCTGTTGGCCATCTGCCAATAGGTCCGAGTGAGGAGTCACGGTTCTTACAAAAATGGCTCTTAAATTCCTAGCTGTTCCAGGAAAAAAATGCAAATTGTGCTTTTAATGAGTAGCAGGTAAGGCCCCAAGATGCTGCCTGTTTCTCTTATTCTTTTTTTTTTTTAATTTTAGAATAAGCTTGTATTTTAAAGAAAGGAATAAAACAATAAAAATGATACAGAATTTCAAAACAAGATGGTAGGAAATTAACAATGGTTGTTATATTGCATACTGTTATCTTCAAAGTGCTTGCCCAGGTTACCAGATACAGGCATGCAAAACTGATCAAGCAGTCTAAGCACTACCTGTTCCCTTCAGTGAACTAACAGAGATGAGTAGCACCATTATGTTAGCTATCGTGTACATACACGTGTTTCTTCCCTTCCTTCTTTTCTCTTTGCCCCCATCCCTGCTGCTCTTCCTTTTTGAGCTGTTTCCCTTATTCTTATCATGGTCTTCAATTATGTCAGGAGTGTGTCAGTTGTACCCACAGAGGGATTTTGAGGAGATATTAACATACATTTTCCAATTTACAGTAAGAATTTTATTTTATTTTATTTATTTATTTTTGTCTTTTTGAGAGAGGATCTTGCTATGCAGTTCAGGCTGGCCATAAGCTTACTTTGTAGCCCAGGCTGGACTCAAACTCGCAACAATCCTCCTGCCTCAGCCTCCCAAGGTCTGGGATTACACGTGTGCAGCACCATGCCCAGCTGAGTTTTATTTGAAGGTAGCGATTTTAATGCAAGATTTTAACTCTCTTGCTTTGGAATTTCCACAGATACAACTTAATTTGACCATTAGTCAAGGGAGGGACCAAGCTGCTCACAGAACACAAAAGGCAGCAAGCTTTCATGGATTGGTTGGGGTAGAATAAGGCCCAGCTGGAGGCCCCATTCCAAAAGACGTTTCTTCTTGTTCACTGTGGTCACAATGAACTTGTCACAGGGACTGGCGAATTATTCTGGAAGCTGCTGTGTAAACTGTCTAGCTTTGTGGTTTGGGCCAGTCCTTGTGACAGGGCTGAAGGACTTCAGGTCCTTAAGCAACTGTAGCTGTGGGAGAAACACAAGGGTTAGAGAAAAAAAAAAAGAGGGGAGGGAGAGAAAGGAAACCACTCACCAGCTCCAATAGGTAATAGGACAAATTCATTCTATAGCACTGTCTTTTTGAAATTTAAATTTATTTTTTATTGGTACATGTTCGCAGTACGTATGCAGTGGTCACATTCATTGTAGTTGGAACATAACACATCTTCATTCCTTTTACTTCCCCCCTCCTCTCCTCCTTCCCCGCTCCCCACTTCTCTAGATCCTCTTCCCATTTGCAAAATGTCTGTCTCCCTCTTTCCTGTGGTCTATCTTTTATTATTCTCTTTAAGTTCTTCCTACTTGTGGGTTTTCCATAGAAGAGAAGCTATGTGATATTTACAGTTGCATACCTGATTCATTTCACCGAACATTATGGCCTCAAGCTACCTTATAGCCTTGGATGAAACATTTTTAAGCGGTCAGTACATCTACATGCAGAGCTGAGTAGAATTTGTCCCGAGGTGTGATAGTTAACCAGTTCGTCAATTTCGGTGGGAAATGCCCTACTAAACTGCGTCAGCATACGTCTAGATGTGAAATCGCCACAGATACAACTGAATCAAGGGATTCACTGAAGACAGAAGACCAACCGTGGGCAGGCTTGTCAGCTGAATGGAACAAAAGGGAAACAACGGAGGAAGGGTGGTGTCCGTCTCTTCGGAGGAACTCCAGTCTTCACCGTCAGCTTGGACGCTGTGTCCCGGCGTCCACCGCGGATCCTTCAGCCTCCCGATGCGGATATGGGTAGGACTCTCCAGCGAGTTCTAGGCCTTTGACCTTCTCCTGGATCCTCTGTTATCTCTAGCGGGCAGCCAGCCCTCTTGTGCTCCTCCACACCTGACTCAGCTATTAGAAGCCTACCTCATAAGGTGTTATATTTATATATCTTGCATCCAATTTGTTTCTCTAGTGAGCACTGACTGAGAGACAAGGGTTAAGGCAGTAAATGAAGACAGAGATATCAAACCATTTATCCCCGTGGTAGTCACCAGTGAGATTTCTGTAGGCTCAAGTGAAAAGTCAACATTTTCACCGAAAATTTCCTTCGAGTCCCTGAGAAATACTCTAGGCAGCTGTTACCAAAACCTACAAGGCAGAGGTGTTTTCTACACTAAAGTTAATGAGAAATTAGTCATGTATTACCGAGCTGTATGGTCTTTACAATTAGTGATTTCTAAGTCCAGTGAGAGCAACAGAAACTAGAGGATTTATTTAAGTTTTTTGCATAACAATTCACTCATTTTGTTAAACACTTTGCGCCCTTTGTGGTTCTATCATGGTCTCAGGATAGTTTGTTAAGAAAAGCACAATGGGAGAGAAGTAACATGTCACTCTAGACGTTGTAACGGTTTATGGTGTCCAGGGGTTTGTTTCGCTGTCCTCTCCTTCAGTCCCAGCCTGGTGGTCCCTTACTGTCCCAGTGGGAATGATGCCCCGGTAGAGTTCTGTGCCAGGGGGCAGACAGCTTGGCTCAGTGCAAAGGTTCTGGCAATCACATCAGCACCCTGCAGGAGAAACACTTCATCTAGTATAAAAACCGCAGCAAATAGTCAATGATTTCAGTAGCTTCATGATAGCAAGTAGTTAGTGCCCGTTTCATTTTTCTCCTTCTGTGTGTCACCTCTCATCTACTATACTACAGGACACCCACATTCCTTCTCCTGTTCCCCCACTTCATCTTCAAAGGCAGACACGGAGACTCAAGTCCTCAGCTTCCTTTGAATTTCCATGACTGCCCCTGCTGTCCAGAGAAAATATTTGCATCTTTAAGGGACCAGGAGACTAAACCACATAATCTAATCTATCCTGCCCACCCAGATAACCTTCCATGTTAATACAAACTGTGTCACCCACCACAATGGACACAGTGGGGACACTATCACATCATATCCACAGGGTCCCCAGATTAGGGGAGTACATCTGTATCGAACCATTTTAAAAATTCTGCTTCCCAAATAAGATATAAAAATAATTATTTCAATATCATTGTGAGGCATCCATAAAATAGTCAGAATAGACACAAAATCTAGCACATCATCTACGCTTACTCTTCTATGAATGATTATAAGAGTGTTATTATCCTATTGTGCTTCCCAAGCTCACCTTTCTGAAATTCTGTGACCTAAATTTAAGATTTTAGTTTCTCTTATACAATGATAGATACAGATTTTTCCTTGAAACATTCTCACCAAAATTATTAGTGTTTCTCTTCTACGTTTTTTTAGCCTGAAGAATATGCCCACAGGGTGTTAAAAGGATACACTACACTCTCTTTTGCTGTCTCTCATAATATGTCTGTCTACACTTTGTCATAAAAGAAAACGCTTCATGAAAATGCTTCCTGATTCTAACAGAATTTTAATGGTACAACTGAACCACATCTTGTAAAGTTGTGATCTATTTAAGGCAAAAGACTTTTAATATAATTACTGAACACTTTGGCTTTTGCAAGGAACATTTGTCCCAATACCAATATAAATAACCTGAACTGTAGTATTCAACAGATTCACTTGTCAACTAGTTTGTAATTCATAAAAATCAAGAGAGTGGGTAGGGCTAGTGTTAATATCCCCTTTTTAAAATAACAAATCCAGGGCCCTTTGCTCAAGCTCTCCTGTGAGTAGACTGATAGTTGTAGTGTGCTATTTTCAGGCTCTAGAAAGATGCAAGAAGCACTAGAAGAAAAGATTTTTCACATAACTGCCTTTGAATGTTTTGTTAGCTAGCAACAATAATAGTACTAATAAAAGAAATGCTACTAAATTAAGTATATGTTTATTGATTTTAAGGTGTTACATGGCAACTAGTTGTATATGTCATTATATATAATATAAATATATATGAAATTAAGGCAAATGACCTAAGGAAGTTCTATTGCTTTACGTAAGAGTACAACCTTCCATCATATATATATTATATATATAATATATATATGATATATATAATATATATATCATATATATGGGAAATTTCAAGTTTGCATTTAAAATACATCATAATATGTTCTGTTAACTCCAACATTCAAATCCATATTGCAAATATGCATCTTAATAGATTTCAACTTCATTTATAGTTACAATAGAAAAAAGCCAATATTTTACAAGTGGAAGTGTGAAAATGATTTTTAAAACTCAGCCAATGAAGAACTAGTTAAGAGAAGAAAATTACGAAAAGCAAAATCTGTGCTAGTGGGTAATGTCTTTCCTTTAATATCAATATTATGCCTCATTTTATACCTGACCTAATCAAAAAGATAAAATCTTATCAATTATGTTTAGGTTCATGGAAAAAAAGTAAGCAGTCTTTGTACCACCCTCGGGCACGTAAACAAATCCATCACAAATGCTATTTTAAGATAGCCCTGTGAAATGGGACACACTTACTGGGACCCTTGCTGGGTGCTGTGGTCTAACCTCAGCATCCTTGCTCTCACTAAGTTTACACACCAGCCTCACTACATGATTGAAACAAGTTATGACATGAGTTTCAGAAGTAATCTGTGCCATATCTGACATAAGCGCTGTTCGTGCTATAGAACTTTGTCTCAAAAAGCTTCCAGAGAAGCAGAACATCTGAAACTTTAAGGCTCCTCCTGTGGGAGGAGTTTCCACTTCACAGAGGGATCCAGTTCCTCATCAAGACCATCCAGCTCCTGTTCTTTGGAGAGCTCCAGGAACACCTGTAATGGGGGAGAATACATGAAGGAGAGGGAAGCCAGGCTGCCTTCTATAGCTCCAACCACATGCAAAAGGCAGCCCGTGGGGATACTTGTATTTCGTGGGTGGTAGAAGACCACTGAAAAGGACCCACCTGCTCCAGGGTGCACTGCGAGAGGCTGTACTCCTCCAGGTCAAAGCTCTGTTTAACTGCACAAGGATGAATATACATTACATACAACACACACACACACACACACACACACACACACACAATTTTACTTTGTCATAGTCAAAAACAACCTTAAATATAAAATATAAGGTAACAAGTATCTCCACACTAAATATAGAAATGTAAATGCATTATCAGTATTTCAACAGGCTGGAAATACCGTCCGCTTTCCTCAGAGGTTTGCTGAAAGCCCCAGAAGACTGCAAAACCCTATTAGAAGCTCCGGAACTTTCAAGGAGGCGTGGCTAAGGGATGGCTTCCACTGAGCTGGAAAGCCACAGCGCGTCTCTATTCCTGCGCTCATTCTCCTCCACAGGCTGCCCTCAGAGATGTCTTCTAGTAGATCTACCAGTGGGAAGCCTGGCAGGAGGAACAAGGGCCAATGGAACTCCTGGCGTTTATTCTTTCACCACCTCCCTGAGGCCAGGTGTGTCCCTTCACAGAAGGTCTCTGTGCCAGGGCGCACACTCTGCAGGAGTCCGCTCCCGTTCCGATCCTCGTTTCTGTGCCTTGTGCCTTCAGACCTAGGCTGATGTTTCCAGCCTTGGGACACCGCCCTATTACCGCCCTCAGACGCAGGACACCCTGCCATCGCGCTATAACTCTGACAGCCCACCCTTACTCCTCGGTATCTCTTCTCCCTGCCCCGTTCATTCCACCCCGAAGAGGCCCAGGCCATCAGCTTGTCGATCCAGAGGGGAAAAGAAAAAAGAGAGAGAGACACAACTGACCGTGCCATCTTTCCAGCTGCAGCTCTCCAAAGAGGAGGCGAGCCTGACCTGGGAGAGGCATGTGACACTCAAGTTCGGCTGGAGATCGCGTTACTCAAATGTGACCCGATGCGGAAGCAGGGTCCAGGCGCCCACAAAAGGAAGTGCCACAGGATGTGTGTTTTGCTTCTGTGGCACTGGGCCTAGCTCATTCTATCTGTGTACATATTGCTGCTGAGAACATGATGATGTCTAATAACAGCTTGAGAAAAAATTCTAGCTCAGGTTTCTGCATGTTGTACAATGGGCCATATTCATATAACAGAGTGGGAAGTTATAATTAAAAGCTTTTTCCCCCTCAAATTAAAACTTCAGTTTTAGTAAATTAAGCAGACCAGCAATCTGTTTTTTTTTTTTTTTTTCCCAGACCAGCAATTTGGAGTAGGAGAGAACATTTTTGAAAGCAGAAATGTAAGAAACATTTTGAGGAAAGGTTCAAATGTATTCTAGGGAGTCCTCAGTCTCTCTGCTACTAATCCATTCAAAATACACGAAAAACCACTGTGGAATCCTTCCCACTGGAATGGTAAAGACTGGCCATGAATGGAAAACAACTGGTATGGAAAACTAAGCCTTCTGAGAGGAGCCTCTCCTTAGGAACTGGGGAGCCTGAGGTCTGTAGGTGTTGTAGACAGTTGTGAAGTCAGGAAGCACAGCTCGAAAAGAGCCATGGTGGGAGTGTGGAACTCACTAGGGTTCGTGCACCTGACAGGCAAAATCTAAGCCAAATGGGATGAAAGCAGTGTGTGAAGACCAAATGTAGTGTCTAAGAAGAGTTGCAGATTACCTCTCTCCAGTAGACAGGAACCATGCCCTCAGTAGCAAATGCCACCCAAGAATAGCACAAAGCCAAAGCAGATCTGTAGTTTTCTGTTTGTACAAGTGTGTGGATGCTCCAGCTCTGAATGTCAATCGTCTCTCGCCTCCAGAACCTTGTTGAGGCCAGGCAGAGTCTCCCAGTCTCAGCTCTAATGACCACATGCTCAGACCACCACATGGAAGTCTTAGTAATTTATTTACAGTAAACAAAAAATCACAATTCTGTGTTTATGTATTTTTTAATGCTGGCTTGGGCTTTTTCTAGTTCTGAGTCTGATCTCTACACAATCACTTACCTGTCTCTAATTTGGAGAAAGCCTGTGACAAAGGCTGTACATCTTCAATAGGTAGCTTGTAGACCATCAGGAAAGAGTACCTGCGGAGTGAGTAATGAGGATAAACTTCAGACTTCAAGGGCACAACCCTCTGCTGCTGTATGTCTTAAATGGAGAATGAATAATCTCTTTTTAAAGTTAAAAAGTTATTTATTAATAGGCTAAATCCAGTTATTTATTAATAGGCTAAATCTGAAGTCTCTCTATACAAATCCCAGTCAGTTTTTTGCAGTGAATATTTAATTATTATGCGTATCTAGGTAGTTCTGCTCTAATTTTCCTGTTTAAAAAAGTCTACCTGACTTAGAAACAAAAGCGTACTTCATGCCTTTTATCTCTTAGTTACCTGCTTCAAGGAGAGTTTACAAAATAACGGTGAAATAAATCAGACTTGCATGCATAAACATTGTATTGTCTCCCCAGTATAAGAACCTTAGTCAATAAAATTCGAAAGGTACAATAGATACTGTGAAAGGGAAGGAAAGAACAACTGGGGTGGGGGAAAGGAGAAAAGCAGGAAGGAAGGAAGGAACACACACACACACACACACACACACACACACGATAGCTGAGATAACTGGACTACTAATTTCTATCAGTTTATTGAAAGGAACAGTTAATGCTTAGATCTTTTGACCAATTTTGCATGCTTATATTTGGCGATCTGAACAACTACTTTGAAGACAACCGTATGCAATGTAACAACCATTGTTGAATTCCTATTATCTTTTTTTTTGAAGTTCTATATTGTTCCTAATTTTTAAATCATTTTTTATTCACTTTAAAATGAAATAATAGAATAAACTAATATGCAACTTAATCTTTTTAATGGAAAAAATAAAACAAAATTTCAAGACAAAATAGGAAAACAACAGTAATTAATGCTTCATTGTTATCTTCAAAGTAGTTACTCAGAGTACAAGAAATAGGCATTAAAATTTTTCCAAATGGTATTTGCACAAATATTTATTTTCAATGAACTAAGAGAAACGAGCACTGCAACTGTCTTGTTCCTTTTTCCTTTTCCTTTCCTCTTTCTCCCATCCGAGTTCCTCTTTCCTTTTGAACAATTTCTTCCCATTTCACAATATCTGTTATATGTTTTGGACCTTATTTACTCTTTCAGTAAGGGAGAGTATGTGATGAGGGAGATAATGTGATGTTTACACATGTGAGTCTGCTTTATTCCCCTTATGAGTATGGTCTAAAATTGCATCCACTTTCCTATAAAAGTCTCAAGTTTATACTTCTTCATGGATGAGTAGTAGTCCATTGTATAAAAATACCATGTCCTTTTTATCCATTTCTCCTTTGACGGGTATTTGGGTTGTTTCTAAGATGTAGCTATTACAAATTGTGCCACTATAAACATGGCTGCACGTATATCACTGTGGTATGATGTTTTTACTTCTTCTGAGAAGATACCCAGAAGTGGAATAGTTGGGTTGAATGGCACCTCTTATCCTAGTTTTTCAAGAAATTTCCACATTTATTTTCCAATGGTTGCAGCAGTCTACACCCCCACCAACAGTGCAGAATTCTTTTTTCCCCACAACACTTCCAGCATTTGTTATTGGTTGATTTCTTGATGATAGCCATTCTTTCTGGATTGAGATAGAATCTCAGCATTATTTTAATTTGCATCTCTCAAATGACCAATGATGCTGAACATTTTTTTTCATATATTTATTTGCTGTTTATATTTCTTTATCTCAGAAGTGTGCATTCATCTCAGATGCCATTTTTGAATCCGGTCTTTGAATTTGGGGGTCTGATTTTTTTCAGTTCTGTGTATGTTCTAGATACAAGTCCTTTGAGAAACAACAGGCTAAAATCTTTTCTCATTCTGTAGGCTGCCTTTTCACTCTGTTGGTGATTTCTTTTTCTGTCCAGAAGCTTTTTAATAAGATGAAATTCCAGTTGTTGATTCTTTGTAGTATTTCCCATGCAGTCTGGGATTTTTTTTTTTCATGAAGTCTCTACATCTATGTCTTCAAGATTTCTACTTATTTCTCTTCTAGTATCTTGACAGTAATTTGTTTAAATATACACATATGTGTAGTCTTGAAGACAATCATAGTGGTATAAACATGCTTTGACCCATTAGAGGTCAGTTTACTAAGAGGGGGATTGGGAGACAGGGGAAGAAATCAACAGCAATATGCTTGAGAAGGGAGCAAACAAGATTACAGTTCCATGGACTTAACATGAAAAAAAGAGCATTTAAGTAAAAATTACTTAGCTTACTACCCTCAACTGCTGTTACTGTGGATGACAAAATTCTAAGAGACACAATCCCCGGAACTTTGACTGATGCAGCTTCTGTGGTATAGGCTTTATACAGGGAATCTCCATCAATAGGGGATGGTTTTAGCATCTAGAAAGGGCCACTGAGAGGACGTAAGCACATGCACACACTAGGACCCTGCCCATTACTGAGTTCTCACCAGTGATCCTCTCCTGACAAGACAATGCTCAGTCTCCAAGGCAGCACTTTGCCATCACATTCTTCTCCTGTTACTAAACTATGGAAAGTTAGAAGGCAAAAACAAAAAAAGAATGATAGTAAAAAGCTTTCATTCCTCATCACTATAACTGAAAAGCAACCAAAGACCAAGGTAAAATAACACATGTCTACCTTTCCTGCCGAGCAGCATGGGGGAAGAGCCTCAGGATCTCTTTGTGGAGAGGCTCCGCCTGTGGGAGGGTCTTCACCTTCATCTCCAGCAGGTAGTCTTTGCCAAATTTACTCTTTAGGTGTTGGATAGAACCAATACACCTGGAGGTCAGAAATGGAAGTCAAACAAGGGAAGATACTCTGCCAGTGCTGTCTGCTCTCTGGAGGCCAAGGCTGAGTCCCCCAGAGCCAGAAGCAGCCCCTCCAGCTTCTCCTAGAGGAAATGTCCTGTCACCCGTGGGCCCAGTGTCAGTCTGAGGAGAACTCACCTCAGCCTTCCAGACACCATGATTGCCACGCGATCACAAACAGCCTCAGCCTCTGCCATGTAATGGGTGGTCAGGAGGGCGCCCCTCTCCATGTGTCTGAAGGTGGCCCGGATTGCCTGCCTAGAATTAGGTTCAGGGAAAATAAACAAGAATACTGTCCAGGGCAATGTGGAAAGTTTAGAAAAGAAATTTCCCTTGTCATATATATGGAACAGTTAGTAAGTTCAGATAAGACCCTAATCAGAATTATGGTAGGGATAAATAAATAGGTAATTAACTGAAATTATTGGCTATAATTTGATAAAAGGCTTGGGCTGAGCATACCATACGGTATTGGGTAAAATCTATTTAGCTATTTTAGGAGTTTCAAGAGCATTTATCAGAAGGCAGATAGAAGACAGAAGGTGGAACTAAGTAAGATGCATGATAATCACAACATTTCGTACTATAAAGGTACAAAAGGAGAGAAATTTCCTAAAATAATTAAAGACTATATTGAGAATTTGGAATGTTTCTATTATTTCCCCTAAGAATTGTACATTACATAATGTTGCAGAAAGAGTTAACATTTAGTAATTGATTGATTTTGCTATGCTCCATTCATACCCAGAAGACTTACGAAGAAAATAAAATTCTTAGAAGGGATATTTAGCTGAAAGAGTGTGTTGGAGACCACTACAAAGTGGCTCTGAGCAGGATTTAATATTAACCAATTGGCTTTCTGTGTTTATTTATGAGTTCTCTGAAGTTTAAGCACCTTGTCTAGGGATGGGAAGGGGACTCATAGTAAGTGAACCTCTGTGGGCACCCTGAGGCCTGTATTGGCCTGTAAATCTATGACCCCTCAAAGGACAAGATACACCCACAGCTGAGGACATTTGGCTCCAAGCCTAATTAACTACAAGAAGACTGCACGTGCAGGCTCCACACTCCTACAATACATATCAACTGAAAGATAAGGTAGTTCTCCTGATTGACATAATTTACTACTTGGGAAAATTCTCCTGAGGTCCTGTGAGGTTCCCGTGTTTTCTTGAGTATCCTCCTCCTTTGTTCGAAAAACAAAATAAATACAGGCTGCCCAGAGAAGTCTTTGGCTAAACTCAGAGAATACTGAAGCTGTGGGAGAGTCAGTCCCTTCTGAAGCCCTGAGATCATTTCCATTGTCTCACTTATTTAAGCCTTGACCGTCCACTTGCTTGGGAGAAGTTGGGCCTGATCAGCCTGCAATAACGAAGGATTATTTAACCCAATAAGAGTATATCTTTTTCTCCTCAGTAAATACTGGTGGTAAGGCTATTTTTCCCCTAGTGCTACTTTTCCTCATAGTGGATGAATGGTTTGACCTTTTTCAGTAAGCAATGACTTTGAGGGCATTTATTACAGGAGTGATTAGTCCACATAAGGGCTACATGTGCAGTTCCTCACCAAATCTGCTGCTGGCCCTCAGGGTCCATCCCAGTGGATGGCTCGTCCAGAAGCACCACTGATGGGTTTCCCAAGATGCTCAGTGCAAAGCACAGCTGGAACAAGAGAGACAGGCTGTCAGCACCAGGCTGTATGTGCACAGAGCCACACCAAGCCCTCGCATACCTTCCTCTTTATTCCCTCTGACAGGGTCTTCACGGGTTTCTTCAGATGGTCCTGCAGCATCAGGGCTTCCACCAACCTGAAGGAAATGAAATGAGTCAAACTTCATTACCCAGGAACAATAGGGATTGGATTAGGAGAACAAGCAAATCAAAACAGTACAGTGGAGAAAAGTTAAGAGTCACTAGAGGGGTCAAAACTGTGAAACCACTGAGAATATGTTACCATTTAGAGGTAGTTTGCTTCCTAAAGGGTCATGCATTGGGAGATTGGTAATGTGGTGACATCAGGAGATGGTGTGGACCTTTAAAAGCCCAGTAGAAGATGCTGAGGTTGTCTAGGGCATTGGGGTGTGCCTTGAGAGGGGACAGTGGGACCCCATCCATCTGGTCTCCTGTCTGATCATGTGATTTTTTTCCCACTCCCACACACTGCTGCTATGACATCATCATGGCTAGGTCCTCATCAGAGGTTGACTCAATGAGGCTGCCCAATCTTGCACTTTCACCTTCTAAACCATGGAGAAAACTTCTTTTCTTCATGCATAATTAGCCTCAGATATTTCACTATAATATCACAAAACTGATTAACACAGATACTTTATGAATCTGTCTTGGAGGTCACGCTCCTATTTTCAATAGCTTCTTCCCATATTAAGAATAATCTGTAAATATGTTTTCCTCCAGGCATAGAGTTAGAGAAAATGATATTGAACTGGGTACTAGATGGCCAAGACTTTTCCTGCAAGCAAGGGATCATTTATTAGACACTTGTTGCTTTAATTTTGTGTTCTTGAATTTGTTTGAAATACTATTAACATCACATGTCCCCAAGACAGAATACAGTGCATGCTTTGCTCACGGACCGTGTGATGCTGTCCGTGGTGTTCCTTTTCTTTAGTCCCTTCACAGCAGCGTATACTTCCAGGTGTTGCCTCACAGTCAGGTTGGGCCACAGCACATTCTCCTGAGGACAGTATCCCAGGAACCCCAGAGTGTCCCCTTCGCCGCTCCTTTTCAAAATCACCTAGACAAAAGAGGTTCATTCTCCAGTTCTGTTCAGAACTGTGCATGCATGTGCATGTGAGCATATACTTCTGGGAGTTCCCTTCATGTACTTACATGGGTGCTAATTGTATAAAGGTAAATAAGTACAAAAATTAAAAAGTTAATGAATATAGCTCTGGAAAAATGGCAAAACACTCAGCAATCTCAAAGCCAGTATTCCATACTGTTATACTCCCCTTTAGACTTAACTAGCTACCAGTTTCATCACCAAGGTTGAATTCAAGGTGGCTTTTTTGGTTGTTCATCACTTGGCTTTATTCTCTGATCCCAGAATTCAAAAGAATAGGCAGCTGTTAAGGATTCTGTTTCCTTAATCATAAATAGCTATCATTATAGTATTGGATGTGCAGGGGCAATCTTCCTCCCAGAGTACATTTAGCAATGTTTGCAGATATATTTGGCTGTTGTAATTTGTGTGTATATCTGTGGTGGGGCGGGTGCTACAGGCATCTAGTGGGTAGAGGTCAGGAATACTGCTAAACATCCTATTACACACAAAAATTAGCCAGCCCAAATGTCATTAATTTCAAGGTTGAAAAATTCTGAGCTCAATAATACATGAAACACCTTTAGTGCTATGGTACCAAGGAACTCAGTTAATTCATGCCAGCCTTTGTCACTTTTATGAGCCAGGCTCTATGCTGTCCAATAGTTTGAAAAGCTAATGTCTCCTCGGTGCTCACCATATGCTAGAATCCGAGCATTTTATATATTTTGAATTATGTTGTCTTTACAGAAACACCATATGTGTTCTGTGATAACTTTATCACTCCTGGTGTACATGTAAGAAAACTCACACATGCATGGATTAAGAAACTCTAAGAAGACAAGATGGTAACTGAAGCTGGTACAGCCCTCCAGGACCCAGCCCTTAACCTCCATGCTAGAAGCTAAGGGTGTGGGCCCTGAAGGTCAATCCCAGTCTCAGCTACCACCTTGTTTTCTCCCCTAAGAAAAGAGCAGGAGAAAACAAGATAACTTTGCCTCATAGAACTTTCATTCTAGAGAGAGAAATAGAAAATTAACAGGTAAGTACATAAGTGGACTAATTAAGGCCTCTTCTTAATCCTTTCAAGGAAGTAAATGTGCCTAACAATAATATGGAGGATTCAATGTAGTAAACGGTGCAGGCAGAAAAGGTCTTTTGGGGAGTAGATGTTCAAGTGATAAGATAACCAAGCAGGTCCAGAGCTGAGGGCAGGGCACATGTGTAGATCAAACCCAAAGGTACTGCAGCCAGACAGTGACTGAAGACCAATCTGGCAAGAGGTAAAGGATGTGAAAGGCTGTCAGCAGAGCTCATGCCATGTCAAGGCTTTTGCAGCCATGGTAAATTTTTTGGATCGATTTTAAGTCATGGGTTATAATCTGGAGAGTGGCAGGATGATTTTTAAGGTCTACTTTAACTGCTGCATGGACGCAAAAATGGAAATGGACAGGCAGTTTGGGAAACGCCTATAGCAGCCATCACCACCTTGCACCTTCCCTTCTCCACAGCCCCTCCGACTCTAATCTCACGTCAAATGTTAGTAGCATTCTCCCGCCAAGGCTGTCGTCCTTGGGTCTCCAGCCCTCCTCTCACCCACACTGATCTAGAAAAGTGAAATTCATATATTACTCCATTTTTTTTTTTTGCTTTGGATTTTTGACAATTATTTATGTTTTTCTTACTTATGTCTATGATCTTAATAGATCCTGGGCCTTTTAGCCCCAGCCTAGCATTTTCATTAAGCGTCCAGAACTTCAGTGGACTTAGGGTGATGTCTTCCACTGCCGTCTTCTCCCCTCTTACTAGTCATATCCTTTGAGCCCCTGGGCCAGGCTATGCCCCACAATTACAAGAAAGTTTCTGTTGCATGTGCACCTTGTAAAGGCTTGTGCAGTTCCACTTGCTGATGAACCCATTATTGCAGAATGTCACACAGAGCCTTTAATACAGCATCTAAGCAGGAAAGTTGTTAAATATGAGGATTCATTACTATAGCCACACGAGCAGGCCCTATTTTCACGGTGGTTTCTGGTATGATGTTGCATTAGATAATGCAATTTAGTAAGTTCTTGGGACAGATAATTCAACAAGACAAAGACTTCTGGTCTCAGCGATATGTATTTCCCTTTGATAACTCTAGTTTTTTCCACCTGGTAGAAAAAAAAATGGTCTTTCTTACCTGTCCACTATTTTTGGAATTAAGGAGAAAAATTTTTAATCACTCCTTTTTATTCACTGCGTCAGTCACACAAACTGCTTACAGACGAGCCACATGTTTGTATGGTTGCCGTCAATACTCACTGTCAAATGTTCATCCGAGGAAGCATTAACGACTGTGTTTCTGTGGTTTACTGACCTGCCCTGCGTCTGGTTTTATGTCTCCAGTTATCATTTTAATCATTGTACTTTTCCCAGCTCCGCTGTGTCCCAACAGCCCTACAACTTCTCCTGAAAGAGACAGAAATACACAGGTAATTATATCAGAAAGAAAAGCAAGCCGGGCATGGTGCCACCTGCCTGTAACACCAGCACTCTGGGAGACCGAGGCAGAAGGGATGCAAGTTTGAGCCCTGGCAACTTAGTGACTTACCAAGACCTTGCCTCAAAATAAAAAATTAACAAAAGGCTGGAGATGTAGCTCATTTTGAAGGCTCTGAGTTCAATCTTCAATAACACAGTCAATCAGTCAATCGATAGCAAGTGCTATTTGTGGGTTCTCTAAGTGTGGAGCACTATGTGAAATGCACTATGCACTTTATTCCATTTATTCTACCCCTACACACGCGCACGCGCGCGCACACACACACACACACACACACATCTCTACTGCTTATTACATGGTTCACGCTTTCTTTCTCAGATGAGGAAGCTGAGGCTTAAAGAGCATAAATAAGTTGCCTAAGGTCATACCACCTACAGGAGACTGAGCTAAAATTTGAAACAAATCTTGATCCCCATGCTTGTTGCACTTAACCAGAACTGTAACTAACGTGACATTTTTAGGAATGATGAATGTGTTACCATGCCCCCGTCCCTTCCTTTAGGTCATGACATCATGTTACTTTAAAATCTATACAAGGCTGGTGTGCAGCTCAGTGGTAGAGCACTTAACCTAACATGTGTGAGGATCTGACTTCAATCCCCAGCACCACAAAAATGTAAATATTATTGTAGACTTGAAAAAGAATAAATAAAACCTGTGTCATTGTTTTTAACAGAAAAACTGCCCTTTTGTTGATATTGTTCTGCTTGTTTGTTTTAACAGAATAGACACAGTATCTTCTCATGCAAGAAAAACTGTAAGTACAACCGGTTTGTAAGCAGCAAGGAACAGCCTTGGCGTGGTGATGAATTGGCTTCCTTTCCCGTTCATCATTGGATGATTCTAGCCTTGGATATTGTTCTTTGCCTCAGCAAGAGCCAACCTTTAGAGACCAAGATCACTCCAGTAGCAGAACTGTTGTTTCTAACCTTTTTTAACACAGAAAGAGACGTTTCTTGTGGCAATTCTTTTCTTCCTTCTGGAAAAGCAATTTTTCTTTTTGCCTGCATATTCCTTCCGGAGACAGCTGGCAGTGATAACTGGTTTCTGCAAAGACAAGCCAGTAGCAGTGGGGCATTGTTCTATCTTGGCATTAAGAATACTCTGCGCTCTTTTCCAGCAATTGTGTCCTTTCCTTGTACAAGATCATGAAGCGAACCTATCCTTCCCCTCGAAGCTGCCATTGTCAAATGAATTCTTTCAAGTTTATATTCCTGCAGAGCAGGGGCATTTGCACCACAGCACGTGATTTGTGCTTGCTCTGCTTTAGAGAGGCATGAGAGCATTCACTAAATCTATAGGTTTAGGACACACACTCTCATGCAAACAAATGTGCAACTCAGGTGACTGTCTTTTCCTGGTTACTTACAGTGAGCTTTATTTGGGTTATAAAGCTCACAAAACTTTACTTCAGTTTTATAGCATGTAGCTGCATTTGCCAAAACTATGACTTTGGAAAACAAATGAACACGTTCGTCTCTGCGTGTGTTTATGCTTCCCTTGCTCTCTTAGCTCTGTGGGCCCTGCATACCTCTTGGACTCAGATAACAAATTACATGAGTAAGGATGAAAGGATCTGCAGGGCTTTTCAAAAATTCGACTGAGTTGCTCGCTCTCTCTGACGGGCAAAGTGGTTCGATGAAGAAGAAGTCTTTAGTTGTTACCTCTCCCTCATCCAGGGCAGCCACAGCGTTTATTGTTCTTGTTCTTTCCAGGCGGACATCTTCATCTTCTCCTTCAGGTTCTTCTGGGTTTGGAAAAACATCACTGCTGCTTGGAGTGATTCTAAAATCAAAGTGGAATGATAGCGACAGGTTTTTCCAGTTGAAAACTGAGCAGAAGCAGTGAATTCTCTGCTACTGCAATCAGTTATTTGACTAGATTAACAAGGAACACAGCAGAGTTTTCACTCTCAAACTCTGCCATTTGCCTTAAAAACAGCCTAATTACTATCAAAGAATCAAGTGATGCTACTCATATCATCTTTGACTTTTACCTAAATTTAATTGTCCTTGGGGGTGATGACTGCTTTCTTTGCCAAATAATAAAGTAGCACACCCTCTCTGACAAGAGCATTTTGAGGCAGAGTTTCATGAGAAGGGTGGGTCAAAACGCTTAGTGTCAGGGATGGTCCCGGAAAACCTAATGAGCGTTCCAATGTCTACTCAGTTAGGAGCAGGCTCACTTCCTGGGAAGTTGTGTCAGGGTCACCCTTCTCTTGCTAATTTTTTTTTCATCACCCCCTCATTGAGTCCTGCTAGGTCCCACATCTCTCCCTTTAGCTGCCACAAATAAATATAGTCATTTGGTTTTCTAAAACACAATCCTTTCCCATCAGCATTAGATTTGAGCCTGATACTCATTTGGGGTTGTAGCCTAGGTGTTGAAGACTTACTTTGTCTTGACTTTGTATTATGTAACTTGTAAAATCTCCCTATTGTTCCCTGTTTCGAGGCCCTCAAGTATCTAACTTCAATCTCACTTTCATTATCCTACAACACACTCCTTCACTTCAACTGCTTCCGCTCACCAACAGGATGAAGACCTGTATCGCCACCTTTGTCTTACTGCTCACACTTTCCTTCCTGGATTGGGTATACTTCATAGTTGCTTGGCTGTACTTGCGCATTATTTTAAAGATTCTACTCCTTGCATATAACTTTCCTTACTGAAAAATCACAGTCTGCCTTAATTTTTCAGTCTCTTACCTGTGCTAATGTGGTCTCTCACTAGATTATTGAATACACAATTTTTAAAATTCATCTTATTTTACTGAGTTTACAAAGTCTCTTAAAACAATCTCGAGCAGGCAGTGCTTTTAAAAATCAATTTAGACACATGAAAATATCTTTAAAGAATGACTATTCAAATAAAACATGAAATTCTATTGACTTTTATGAACCTGAATACAGGGTCCTTTCGCAACAATTTCTTCCTGCAGTTTCCTTCCAGACATCGCAGAACAAGAATGAAAATGAAAAACTGGAAGTAAGGCTAGGGGGAACAATGAAAATCAAAATTAACATCGTCATAAAAACAATTATTTCAATAGCAGAACTGGTATAAGAGCTGGATGATTTGCCCCAAATGTGATGCTATATAAAATTATAACAGAAAATGCCCCCCCCCCCCACGGCAGCCAGTGTAATTCAGTTTCCTAGGTGCCCAGGTAATATAGTCCCTGTTGCATTTCTGGTTGCTTCTGTCTCCTGGAAACGGCTGGTCACTATGATGCATTGTAACAACCAATCAAAGACAGCCAAACACTCTACCTCTGAACTTCCCTTTTGCAATCCCATAACAACCCCCCTCCCCGAGGCTTTGGGGCCTGATATTTTGGGAATGATCCTGATCAGTGCCCATCAACCAATGTAAAATAAATCTGCTTCCGAATCCTGGGTATTGTTTCAGGGTTTTTGCTTGCCATTGCAAAATTGCACCTCACAACATTTCTCAAGGAAGAAAGCAATCCATTTAATATTCTGTGAAACGGGTAAAGTTACTTTCTCCACTACTTAGAGAAAACACGAAGGTAGTACTACTGAGTTACCACCAGTACTCATGCTATTCAGAAGTGGTAATTCACACTTGGCACTCCACAACTATTGCGATGGTAGTGATCTTGATCTTGGTATTTTCTCAAAAGAATTAAAAGTATCATAGCACAGCAATATAGATGCACCCACATTTATAGTGACACAGTTTGTAATAGGTAAATCTTGGAAACAACCCAAATGCCCGTCAACCGATGAATGGATAAAGGAGATGTTGTTCTTATATATAATGGAATACTGCTCTGCTGTAAAGAAGGATGCACTTGAGCCATTTATTGCCCAATGGATGCACCTTGAGACCATACCCTTAAGTGAAATAAATTGGACATGCATGTGTAAATATTGCATTGTCTCACCGGTGTGAGAAACTGGAAGTGTAAAGAAGACCTAAATCGTACAAGAGACGAGGTGAAATGGGAAGAAACTGAAGAAAGGGAAACCAGGCAAGGGGAGAGGGAAAGGAAGGAAAGGAAAAGAAAAAAGAGACAAGAAAGAAAAAATGGAAACAAGGCTTTGTAAATAAGGAGGAGAGCTGCAGTGAGAGGCCGCACTCACAACGGAAATAAATCAGACCACGGTGTAAACGTTGTGTTGTCTCCCGAGTGTAAGAACCTGAACGAGTAAATAAAATCCAAAAGGCACAATCGATTTTGTGAAAGGAGAAGAAACTGGTCAAAGGGAAGGAGCAACTGGGAAGAGGGAAAAGTGAAAAGAAAGACAGAAGGAAGGAAGGGAAAAATATGTATGGATATACACAGGATAGCTGGGATAAGGGTACTGCTGATTTCTACTGCTCTACTGAAAGGACCAGTTAATTCTTAAATAGTTTTTCTTCTTTTCAATTTTTTTGACCAATTTTGCATGCTTATATCTAGTAATCTGAACAACTAATTTGAAGACAACAGCACACGATATAACAGTCATTGTTGAATTCCTATAATCTTGTTTAGTGAAATTCTGTATCATTTCTATTTTTTATTATTTTTTATTCTCTTTAAAATAAAAAAATATAAAAAAATAAGGAGGAGAAGAGGGGTTTAAGGGAAGGGAGGGGAACGGGAGGGGCAAAAACCAAATCAAGGTATATTATGTACAGGTACAAATTCCCTATGATGAATGTATCATTGTATACACCTAAACTGCACCAGTAAACTTAATTAAATTTTTAGCAAGTCATGTTGTGTGTGTGGTTTCCTTCATATGCTAGAAATGTCATTTTTAACTTGGTGCAATTCAGAGAAACTCAAACCATGCAAAGGCTGTATCCCCTCATGAATAACATAATGGAAAAGGAAATGTCTTCTTACTATTAGCAATGCCAGAAATACTACTTGAGATTCTGAAGCTCCTACATAATCCATGAAGTCATAAGAAATCTGTAAAGCAAAAAGAAAGCTATTTATGTAACCTTCCCTTTAAGTGGCCTTCCACTCTTTTACTATTTATCAGGCAAAGTCAGTTTCTGACTGTGCAGTGTGTCTTCCTCTCAGCCAAGGCATCTCAGTCAACTTGTCTATACGCTGAGGAGCTATTAGGTGTAATACTGTAAGTTGGCAGGATTCTAGGCAATGCCACGAGACCCATTGAAGCCATGGCCAATGCTATTTTAAGACAAACCCTCTCCTTCAACTTCTTTCTCTTCCTCTTTGTGCTCCTTTTCTGTATTTTTCTCTCAAAAACCTTGTAATCATATTTTTGCTGCTCTTTTATGTCTGCTTTTGAGTGTAATCACAATCCTTCAGACCAAATCCATCACGAAGAGTTCCATGTATACATCTAAGTGCATCTTTCCAACAGCCCCCATGAGGGATATTTTACTTCATTATGAATGAAGGGTAAAGGAGTCAATTTTACTGATGGAGCTCTATTCACCAAGGCTTTTTCTGAGAAAAGTTAGACCTCTTGTAATAAATTGCTATCCACCATCTGGAAAAGATTTTGTGTTCACATGGTGGTTTTTTTATGACTAACATCATTTCAGTTCACCTTGTTCTCCTGTCTCAGAGGACCACTTCCAGTAACGGTACCCCATTCCAAAATAAACTTAGCTCTCCCTGATTTCTGCCCTTTCTGCCATCAAATTTTATTCTTCCAGCTTTTTGAGATTCTAGTATCTTTACTCCATAATTTGAAGTTGGTGAACCTTCAACACACCAACTTTTGGCCACTGTCCACCAACCCCTTCATGTCCTTGTATCTTTCCTAGTTTGGAATCCGTGGTTTATTATTCAAGTCCTTCTTGTACACAACTACATCCCCCATCCTTTTCTTTGTCAGACTCGCCTGGCAACTTTTCATTCCTGATTGAACCCAAATCTCTACTTGTTATAAATTGTCTGTAAAGCAGATTATAAGGTAAACTCTCTACTTTGCTGACTTTTCTTCAAAAGCAGGGTAAGCTGTCTTTCAGTAGGTCAATCCTACTCACCCCAATCCCTGAAATAATTTTTCATATCTTTTTTTCTGTTAAAATCCCAATCCCTTCTTGACTACCTCACTCCCAGCCCATGACTTCATTTCATTCTCATCTTTCTACCAGCAAAGCCCCTAAGCCACTTACCTCTATATTTATATTCTCTAACAATGACCTTGTTAAATAGATGGAGCATTTCTGGGTGTTAGGAGAGCAACCCTTTAACTTGTGTACTTTACTGTATATCCAACTGTCTCCTTAACACTTTTCTTCAAGTGTCTATGAGCAACCTTAAATCTAACACATCTAAAACTCAGCAGAAAAGGCACCTCTCAGTAGGGCTCCCAGAGTGAGAGTTTTCATGCGATCTATAGAATGCCCTGTACCTGGAGTCTCCTTTGACTTTGATGAACCAAAGCCTGGGTTCCTACTGAGAAAGAACTTGCCCCTCATGTATGGCAAGGCAACTGACTTTCCAAAGACAAAGACTTCAAAATCTGTATGGCTAAGGACTCTGCTCAGACTTTTGCAATATCGAAGGCTTTCTCTTCTAGCCATATATTTTATGATGTGAGGATAGGACTGGAATTACTTACCTCAGAAAAAATGGTTAGAGAACCAATCAGTGTGAAGGGTGGTATTAATATGGTGCAGAAAAATAGCCCCAGAAATGTGTATTCACTTATATCAGTAGCAACTATCGTGAAGATGGTGACCTAAAACAAAAGCACAGGACAGTGTCACTAAAGTATGACAGGATCATAATCTTAAGTGAAATGAATCAGACAGGCAAGTTTGCTTATCAGATTATTTCTCTTACGTGAGCAGTCCAAACTGTAAAAAGAGCAAAGTGGAGACGAGTTCTCAGGAAGAACTTGCTCAAATGGGAAGGAGAAAGCATTTGGGAGGCTGAGGCAGGAGGATTGTTGTGAGTATGAAACCAGCCTGGGCTACAAAGTGAGCTCAAGGCCAGCCTGAACAGCACAGTGAGACCCTGTCTCACAGAAGACCACAAAAAAAAAAAAAAAAAAAAAAAAAAAAAAAAAAAAAAAGAAGGGCGGGGGGAAGAGAACAAGGGAGTGGAGAAGAAATAGAAAAGGGATTTTAGAAAAGAGAGACTTGGTGGGAAAAATGGAAACAGAGCTTTGATAAATGGGGTGGGGAAGAAGGGCTAAAGGGAGGCAGGGGGAATGGAAAGAAAGAGTTAAGATGCGTTATGTGTAAGTACAAATCCCCCAAGAGGAAGGTGATCATATGAATGGCAAACACATAGTAACGGACATGCATATGGATTGAATGTGGGAAAAGACAGGGAGGAAAAACAAGATTTTTGTATGAGCAACTAACTGGGTGGATTCTGTAGCAATAATGTAACCTGCTGAGAGATGAGGAATCGTAGAATTGAGTAGAGGGGTGTATTTCAGATATGGTACCATCGAAGTCCTTTTTAAGCATTCAAGTGACATGCAAGTGAGCCATGAAGGGTAGAAGTCTCTAGCTCAGGAGCTTCTCTTGCTCTAGAGATGCACAGAGTTCATTGTTTGTGGTTGATATATACCCACCATCACAATACATTCTTTGTATGCCTCTGGTTATCTTAGAGGAATTGGAAATTTTAGAGAACAATATTAATTCACCACTCTACTCAGCACAAGGATTAAAATACACATTCTTACATTTATTCAAGAGAGGTTTAAAAATAAAATGGTGAGCAGTAGATACACACTTACAGTTAAGAAGAGAAATGACCAAATGCCCCTATTTTTCCTGCCATTGCGAAAAATGAATGAAATCACGTATGTCAAGAAGATAAGCGATGAGACGTATCCAACACTGCACAGGATCTGAAAACAGAAACACTTCAGTTGGACCAAGTAAATAGGAACTAGAAAAGGATGCATCGTCATCCCTCAACTGTTCAGAAGTACAGCACAGATAATTCTGTCTATGTTCTTTAAGATGAACAATAGTACTGCCTTGGTGAAAAACTGGTCTAATAAAACGATTTCTTTTTCCTTTATTATTTTCTCTTTCTTTCCTTCTAAAGATGAAGAAATAGTGTTGTTAGAACATGTTTTCACCATTTCTTCATCTTTGCCCCTTACCTGGAATAACAGGTTTTGAATTATAAATATAAGCTCTTCTAGACTGAAAACATATTCCATGATTTGCATCAGCAGAAGAATGAAGAAGTACAGGGGAATGTCCACCAGAGCCTGTCCAAACCAGTAAGCTGAAGGGTAGAGGCCTGAAATCCACAGCTGGGCATGAACTTTTTTCTGATGAAGAAATAGAAAAACGATGAAAAGGCCCAGAAAACCTGAGGTTTGGAAATTTTAAATACATACACACCAGAGCATTTATTTTTTCTCTGCTTTCTCTTAACAATTATTATTCTGGTTTGGCAAAATGCTACTACTACTTAGCGCACTTCTACTTCAGAGACATTACGGACACCGCCAACCATGTTAATGACGTCATTGTCTGAAGGAACAACGTAGCAACGTAACTCGCTAATCTTCCTTCAGTAACTAGGCACTTGTGTGTTCTTTTCTTTCCGAAGGTATTTCCTCTTTTGACAAGAAGACGCAAATTACACAATGATTTAAAGATGTGGAGTTTACAGCTGCCTCTAAGATTCTTGAAATTTATTGTGAATATGAACGATGGGCATTTTTTTTAGAGTCTAAAAGCACTGGTCACCTATTTAATCAGTTTGATTTAAAAAAATCTTTTGAGGTTGGCCTAAAGGAGACACCTCTAAGATGCTACACTTTTCTTACTATCTTAAAGAAGGTGCCATTTTTCATTATTAGATTGTGAACACTGGTGAGTAGATTTTGATATCACCCATTGGAAGTCACGTCGGTCTAGTGATTGTCATACGTAACACAAGGTCTTACAACTTTAACACAGACTGTTGAAATAGTAAAGCATATAAGCAGTTAATATTTTTAAGTTAAGTGGGGCCTATATAAAGATATTTACTAGAAAAAATTGAATGCAAATGAATACATATTCTGGGAAGGAAAATGTATCTGAAAGAAAACAGGAAAGGGAACAATAGTGAGCTCACTTTAGAGGGCTTGGTATTTCCCATTCATTAATTTTCTTAAAATATATTTACAGGGTATGACCAAGTGCTGGTTTGAACTTGCTTATGGGGCTCTTGTGGAATTTAAGTTGCAGGGGAAGAGGAGGGTAGTTGTAGTGCATGTATAGCTATAGCTGCATTACTAAAATTGTGTATGTGCTTTTACAGATAAGTGGTCACAACTACAGACCATACTCGTAAGTGAAATAAATCAGATCTGCATGTGTAAGCAATGTATTGTCTCTCTAGTGTGAGAACCTGAAAGAGTGGATAAAAATTAGGAGGTATGATAAATGCTGCAAAATGAAAGGAAACTGCTCAAAAGTAAAGAGCAACTGGCATGAGGGAAAAGAGGAAAGAAAGAAGGGGAAAATTATGTATATATGTATATGCAGGGTAGCTAACCTAGTGGTGCTACTGACTTCTATCACTTTATTGAAAGGAACAGTTAATGATTAATAATGTGATCAGTCTTGCATATCTATATTTGTTTTCCTGAGTAACTATTTTGAAATTATCAATATGTAATACAACAACCATTGCTAAATCCCTGGCACCTTGTCTGTAATTCGGTATTGCTTGTACTATTCTTGTGCTTCTTTGTAAATGGTTGTCTGTTTGTTAATAAGTTTTTGTTCTTTTACCTTTCAATAAAATTAAAATGATAATAATAATTACTGAGTAAAGTCGGAAAGGGGCGACCTTGGGAGCTAACACTTGAGTTAGGGTCTGGGCAATTAATAGGAGTTGTTTGGGTGACAGTTTGGAAGTATTTGGAGTAGAGAGAACAGGAAGAGAGACGGCCCTGCAGCAGGAAAATCTTGATATTTTAAGAAAATGGAAAGAATTTGATTTGGCTGGAGCACTGTAAGCAAGGTGACCATAACATTCAGATTGAGAGAAAGATGCAGCCGGCTCCAGATCACCTGAGGCATTCCAGGCTAGGGCAAAGATTTTATTGTTGGTCTTTAGCACAATGAGCAACCACTACAGAGATTTAGACAGGAAACTAACATGGCCACCTTTGCGTTTCTATAGTATTACACTGCCACGCCCTGTGGAAAACGGAGACAGAGAAAAGTAATGTGTGCCGGCAGCAGAGACACGGAGGCAGCAGCGCTCACACAGAAAAGAGACGACGGTGACTTCCACTAGAGTGCTGTAAGAAAGGTGGAGAAACATACAAAGATGAAATATATTTCAGAAGTAAATTCCATGATTCTCTGTTCACTGGCTATGGGGAGAGGCCAGAGAGAGAGAGGAAAGAAAAGAGGTGTGTGTCACTTAAAGTTGAATTGTACATAAAATGTTCTGATTCTAAGTATGACCCATGAAATATTCGTAACATACTTATACCAAAAATCTTCATTATTTATCTGTACTGAAGTTCAACTGGGTATCTGTAGTTCACTTGCATAACCTGACAATCTCAGAAAGAGTGGTTCCTAGGTTTCAGTAGAGACTAAGAAAAAGCATATCCATTAGTTATAGAGATGTGCAAAAATGGAGCAGGTAGAATTTAGAGAAAAAGAATCCTGCTTTGATGGTGTTTTTCCTAGTGAAGAGGGGACAAGGAATTAGAAAAATAGCTCAGGTAGCAGTGTCATGTGTGCATTATTAAAGTGAGCTCAGATGGCAGGGTTGTGGTATCCTTTTTAAACTCAATAGGAAAGTAAGGAAACTTGGCTGGAATTATTTTTGTGCTGAGGTCTCAGTAACAAGAAGCCCACTGTACAAAGAGGAAGGGGAAGCATATTCTAGTAAAAGAAGAGAGCCCAGGGGTAACAGCACATGTGAGAACAGAGAAAGCGTGGGTAAGTGCAGCAGGAGACTGCGGCGAGGAGAGGTAGAGAAACAGGCGGAAGACGGGTAATGCAGACAGCACAAAGAGCTAAGATTAATTCTAGCTGTAAAGGGAAGCTACTGGAGGTCATCGAGCAGAGTAATCAGATGATCTTTGCTCTTCTGAAACTCATTCTGGTTGTGTGAAAGGAATTCATCACAAATCAGAAGACCCATGGATAGATATTGAAGTATCCAGGCAAGGGATGTAGATGACTTAGAGTAGGATGAAAATAGAAACAAACGGGTGGGTTCCATACATCTGCAGCAGAACCTAAAGGAACTGCTGGTCCATTGGATAAGCAAGATAGAGAGAAAAAGAGGTTAACTCCAAAATTTCAGGCTAAAGCAACTACAGAGAACACTACCATTCACAGGGAAGGGGAAAGTAGGAGAAGAGCAGATCTGGTGAGGAAAATGAGAGGTTTTCTTTTGCTCAGATTTGAAATTCCTATTCCTGACCTACATGGAGATATCGAGTAGGCTGTTGTCTTCATGGAAGGGAAGAACCCTGGAAATAGCTCAGAGGGGCCCAGGGTTGAATCCCAGGCATTTAGCCATCAAGCTTTAACATGTATGGGAAAGTCACTGTACGTCAAGTGTTGTTCTCAGTGACGCGTAGGTCTTATTTCACTGCATCCTTACATAAACCTGCTTCTGGTAGATGTAAGTACTACAAATTTTACACATGATGAAATGAGGCAGAAAAGTGTGGAACTTTCAAACTTTCATAGAGCTTGATAACAAGAGTCAGGATTTGAACTCAAGGAGGTTCAACTCAGAAGAAGGGGACAGAGGAGGAGGATAAAGGAGAAGGGAAAATAGGGGAAGGAGGAGGGGAAGAAAAGATTGACAGGAAAAGTGAAAAAAGTGAAGAAAGAATAGCACTTTGTTTTTGTCATGGGCAAAGTTCCTACAGATAGGGACACTTCAAGAAACAAAACAAATGAAAATGAACTCAAACCCATCAGAGATGTTTTCTGAGCTTTCAGAAGGTTCAACATCACAAAGCAAGTGTGAGGTGACGATATCAAGCCACAGAGGAAGAGACAAAGTTCTTTCAGAGGCACGTAAGTACCAGGGGGAGACGGTGAGGTTCTGTCCCAAGCTTCCTGAATTTTATATGAAAGCATCACAAACATGAAGCCTCAAAGGGACAAGGTTTTTCAACAAGTCAAAATACTGTAGTGAGCTGGTCAGGGCTGTTTAAGTCAATAACTTTATCAACCAGGTCAAAATTGAAAACCATCATTGAGGGAGGGAATGTGATTATGTCTACTGGGGATGTGATTGTGTCAGTAGTATGTGCAAATAAAACCCTAAGTGATGCACAACCGGAAGCTGTCATTCCTTGCTAGTCGGTGATATTTCCCAAGATGCTTTTCCTTAAGTCTCATGTTTACTTTTAATTTAATTTTTTTATATATAAGAAAACGTCTTAATAGAATGCTTGATCATTCATTGTAGCAAGCACATAAATTAGATGCTTCGCCTGCAGGTTAATATATAGCACAAAGGTCGAAGGAGAGTTCTCTGGATATTAAAAAAAAAATGAGAACTTTGTTCTTCTTACTTTAGTGTCATCAATGCTGCTCATGGCAATGTAAGGAGTGAAGCAGGTGGCCAATGGTATCCAGAAGAACGCGCTGCCCAGGGACCAATAGTCATAAGGCGTGTGTTCCTGAAATGATGCAGAACATGGTGAGCCAATGGCAGTGCTCCTCTGGTTCACTTGAGCTGTCTTTACTGCTTGACATTTTATTTGTTTGTCGGTTTTGGGTAACCGGAAATCAAACTCAGGATCTTGTGCTTGCCAGGCAGGCACTGTGCCTGCTGAGCTATATCCCCAGCCTTGGTAACTTGGACATTTTAAACATGTATTCTGAGGTACTTACGAAGTACAAACGCAGGCAGATAGTAAGAACTGGGTAAGGTCCTATGGTTAACAACCTGTGAGGCAGGCATGAAACATCTGCTCTCTGTCTGTATAACTATAGCATTACATACACAGGTTACAAATGTGTATATATATAATATATATAACATACATATAACATATATATCAGTACTGTTGTCATAATAGATAATACACTGAGAACCACGACTGGAGGTGCTATCTTGCTACTCTCAGAAGTTGGTGCCAAATCAGTTCTGTTCAACATTTATGAAGATTCATTCCCTGGTTCAGCATAATGCCCACGTTACAACAGTAAATACCTTCAGGGACCTGACAGAGATTAAGAAGTAGGTGGATGTTAGAAAATAAGAGTATTAAAGCTAGAAGGAAAACGGCACACACCCTACATGAAGGCACTGTGGTATTTTGTAAAAACCAAAATCCTGTACAGGTTAGAGAGAATCTTGAGTTTTCTTATAAGCTTGGATTGATCTATAATTAATAGCCTCTGTACAACGCAAGTATCCTAAGTTTTGGGGTCTCTTTTTTCCTACCTCGTCCTAAAACTCGGTGTCTTTCTGCACATAAAAATATTTCAAATGTACCAGGCATGGTGGGGGTGGGGCATGCCTGTGATCCCAGCACTGAGACAGGAGGATTGCTGCAAGTTTGAGGCCACTCTGGTCTACATAATGAGTTCAAGGCCATCCCAAAAGACATAGAAAGACCCCCGTCTCAAAACGAACAGTTCAAATAAAGATGCCCAGGTGAAGATGAGGCCCTGACAAGGGAATAGAAGGACACGAAGGACTGTATCATTCACTTCGTGTCTCTGCTTCTGGACGCCGTTGTTTATTTTCCTGATCTGGAAGTTTTGTGTGGAAGGAGAAATCAAATTAGTCTCAAAGGCCAGCCCCAGTATTCATGACTTGGTTCACAGACAGCGTATTCTGTCCATATCAGATTATTCTCATCCATAGTCAGAGTTTGGCGAAGCTCACCCTGAGAAGGCCAAGAGAAAGACACTTAGAAGTAGCTGGGTAGATTGGTCCAGGGGACTCACTGAAGTGCTGGCGGGCAGCACTGGGAGACATTCTGATGGATGATGCATCAGAAGCGAGGCCTGATCTACAGTGACCGTTGTTTTCTAGCATCTAGGAGAATGCACTTGCAGAACTGTAGGAAAATGTCAATCGCTGTACTGGAAAGCAGCAGTAGCAAATTAAATGGCACAAATTTATATAAAAAAATGTCTTCTGGGCATTTGGGTAGAAAATACTTTGGAGTTAAAACATCTTTTTCAAAGGCAGAGCAAGTCACTAGTTCCTCTTTGGGAACACCCTGTTCTTGATTATCTAGAAAACTGACTCAACCCCTTGATGATGACAGCTAAGTAAACACACTGGCCCCTCTATGTGCTGTAGTTCCATCAGCTGTGTGATAATAATAATAATCTCTCAAAGTCTTGTTAGGGCACTTGTATATGTTAGTGCAAGGAAACCACATGGTAAATACTCTTTCTGTCCTAGAACGAAGAAAGATATTGAAGTACTTTGGGGTAACTCCCACTGCATCCTCAATCTCTGTAGCTTTCAAGTGACAGACAAAATGCACTCAGTTCTCATGGCTCTTTCTAAAGCACAGAGGTTAACACAGTGGCAGAACTGTTGGACCGTCTGGACAAATGCCACATCAAATAATGAGCAACACGGAAGAGAAAGCTTGTCTGTATGGGTTTCTCTGCAGTAGGCTGAGGAAACCCTGCTTTTCAAATGTGAGTCCTCATCTACAGAGGCAAAAGTGGCCAAGCTAAAGGGGTCACCTAAGACAATCAAACAGATCACCTGGGCTGTGGTGAGCCCCTAGGCAGAAGCTAGCAGTAGCAACCCCAGTACTATTTCCATAGGAGGATCCTCATTTCTCCACCCTTCTTTCTGCTCTTTCAGAAAAGATGGGAATGTTTCAGAGATGTGTCCCTCTCTCCCTTCTACTCCAAACCGTTAGACTGTAGAAAGAGCAAAAGGGCACCACCTCCCCACCCATGTCACAAAGGCCACAAGCTGATCTTGCAAAGTTTCAATTGGACAGTAAATTGAAGTTTTGGACTGCAATGGAATAACGTATAACAAAGAGTAACCAAGAAGGTGTAGAGCATGTTCAAAGTGTCACTTAAAGAAGGCAAAGGGAAATTCAACAAAGCAAGGTGAAAGCAGTGACGTGAAGCTGTAGATTCACACAGCCTCCTACTCTAACCTGGGTACTCAAACCCTGAGGATCTGAGCAGGCCTGGAAGTTACATGTTCAACATGACAATAAGGAAACGCAAACACTGGGCATTTAACATCACTCACAAGCTATAGTTAGTTGTGAAAGTGGTTTTAAGGTATCTTCAAATAGTTCTTTAACAGATAATATATACTAAAATATTTAAAAATAAAGCGATATGTTTTCTGGGTTTTATTTCAAAGTAATCTTGAAGTCACATATTTAGGAACAGTTCAGGTTGGCCTTTGCGATGTTCCATGTTCTATTACATATGTATATGTTTGAAAACTTACATAATAAAAAAAAGTTTCCTTTACAAACAAAAGAGAACCAAGAACTATTTCTATGTTCCTAGTTCTAGTTTAGCCAGTCCTCTAATTTGTGGAAAGTTGAATATCCTCTAGTGGAAGTTTCTGTTTGGCCTCACTGGGAATTGAATCCAACACCTTCACACTGAGCTACAACACCAGGCATCTTTATTTGATTTTTTTTACTTTGAGATAAGGTATTGCTAAATCACTGAGTGACGCAGGCTGGGCACACGCTTGTGATATTCCTGGTTCAGCCTCCCCACGTGCTAGGGAAATTTCCTTCACACAGCCCCAAGGGACATAATGATAACAATAATGACAGGAAGTATAATTTACTGCACAACTAAAGTTTTCTATGTTTATACGCTGTCCCAAGCTCTTATAATGACTATAAGAACTATCATAATACCATTAAAATAGTATTATAATAATACTATTATACTAGCATAGTAGTAGCATAATAATACTATTTAATACTATATAGTATTATAATAATACTACTATACTAGTACAATAATATAATACTACAGTACTATATAATACTGTAAAGTATTATAATAGTTCTTGTAACAATATGAGCCTGATGTTTATGTTGCCAAACCTATTTCAGGAGGAATTTTTGTGATGAAGTTATTATCTGATTCTTTCTAAGGTTTGGCACGCAAAAGCCCACAGAATTCAGACAGTGTAGAACTCCATAGTTTGACTGTGAGGACTTTGGCTGTTCCAACTATGTTCCCAGGGCTGTCAGAATAAGAGATCTAAGACTGAAGGTGGCATTTTTTTTTGGCCAAATATTTGTACTTTCTGCTACTCCTCTGATTCTGGGTCCACTGAACAAGAGCATAATGTTTTACAATCATTCCTAAATAGTAATCAGATTAACATATAGTGACAAACATAAAACACAAACCTTTTAAGGATAGCTCCTAAGAATCAATGTATTATTTACACATGTCAAAGAATTTCTTGACAACTTCTAATGGCTTGGTATAAGTGAGATGTTATGATACTTACTGAAAAAAATGTGCTCCTACCAGTCTGAATGTGTTCTGTAGAATTAAAACTTCCAAGCAGCCCATTGCTAATAATATCTATGAGGACAGGGAAGCAATTCAGCCTCTTGGTATTACAGGCTATGGAAAACCTGTGACCCTAAAATAAAAGGGATATCCTTAAATTTGCAAAAAGCAAAGAGAAGTTGAATGAAATAATTGGTAAAAAGAAAAAAAAATTCAGATTACTGATAAATAGTAAAGTCAAAGCACAAATGTGATTAATATCACCCACCCAAAATTATTTGACATTTCTAGTATACATAAAAGAATCTAGGGACTCTGATTTTTACCTATGATAACATCATCCATGTGGCTGTTCATGCTTAAAATCTCACAAGAATGTACCTCAAATGAATTTTAGCAGCTCTGTTTCCAAGTGTGTTGTATTTGTTTTATAGGTAAAGAAAGTTCAGATGCTTGGGAAGCAGGAGGTATGCATGTAGTTGTAAAAAAAAGCATGTTTTAACAAATATTAAGCTTATATGTAAAAGCTATTTTAAATGACATATACCTTTTATACATACATATATGTATATCTATCTACCTATCTATCTATCTATATATCCTTCCTTGGGATATATTATTCCTTCCTTAGAGAAAAAGTTATCTGTATTGCTGAAAATATGAGTAAGCATTGCTCATACATTTTTGCAATTATAAATAGACAAAATATATTGCATCTAACCCAATCACCTAAAGCAAAACGTTCAAAAAAGTATTTTTCTTGGCACTCTGGAAACTAATTCATCTGGGCCCTACTTATGACTAGTTTGAATGCAGGTAAGTTCTTAGTTTATTTTTGGCATGGAAATGTTTTCCTAAAAAATGAACTTTGATGAACGATAAATGGTCAGATGGTAATTTACCCGTTCAAATTAATCGTCTCATCTTTTCCACTAGTCTGCTTTTGTGGCCTCCCGTTCAGATTGCTACGGGGTCTCGGCAGGTGACACGAGGGAAGCAGAGTGAAAACACAACGGAGGCCACGGTTACACTGGGTGGTTGCTTTTAGCTTCAAGTGAGAGTAGGATGTAAATTAGCTACTGGAATGGGATCCTATTACATAATTAAATAAATTCTTATTACTATTGCTGTTGATTGGGTACTGTTACCCTGGAGGCTACAAGCACATTATTGTAGCTCAGCTTCCCCACCCACATTTGTGTCAAACTGGCCTTTGATGTCAGTTGATCAGATTTATTCAAATTGCACATTCACTGTCTGTCCTTAGTGGGCTGTAGTAGAGTCCAGCATACCTGTTTATCGCCTGACACAATGATGGCCCCATTGTAAGATGGATCCTCTGTGCCATTTCTAGTTCCAGAGGCATCCACTTCCAAAGCTATGTTCTGCCGGTGCAATGAATGTATAAAGTTCTCGATGCTGGACCCTACCATGAGGATGAAGATCAAAGAGCACAAAAATGAAACAAAACAACAAACACTGTTACGAAAAAAGAAACAGCAGAAAACTAAGTGGTATCACTGAAGGTCTACCATAGTAACAGTCCATGGGTGTACTTAAAAGGTAGAATTGGGTGGTAGTATCATTCCATTATCATGTGCATGGCAAATTATCTTTACTTAGGACCTGGCATTTACTTACCATTGCTTTTAGTGTAAAAGTACTGAGTGATGGGCTAGAGATACAGCTCTATAGTAGAGAACTTGTCTAGCATATACAAAGCCCATGGGCTTCTTAGCAGCAAAGTAAATAATAATAATCATAACTGATTAACAGTCCTGGACACTCTTAATCTTCTATGTTCTTTTTCTTTTTTTTTTAGGGAATTAACAATGGTTGTTGTATTACGTATTGATATCTTCAAAGTGCTTTCTCAGGAAAACAAATAGAGACATGCAATAATGATCAAACAAGTAATCATGTCGTGTTCCTTCAGTAAAGCAATAGAAGACAGTAGTACAACTGTTAGTTATCCTGTATATACATATGTACATAATTTCCCCTTCTTTCCCTTCTCCTTTCCCTCACCCCAGTTGCCCATTACTTCTGAGCATTTTCCTTTCATTTCACAATGTCTGTCATACCTCCTAGTTTTTATTCACTCTCTCAGGTTCTAATCTTCTATGTTCTTCTAACTTGGGACAAATATTTTTCCAGGACCCGCAATTCAAAGACATACAAAAGGACTCATCAAGACTTCAACAGTGAGTGAATGATTTACATGTTTAAATTTCCTTTGGTTGCTTTGCGCAATAGCCTTTGGGCTTAAGTGCACTTCAAAATGTGTTTCTAAAACAAACTCTCTAATATGGAACTTTTTATTGTTTTAGTTAACTTTGCATTTGGCCTCATAAGCTTTTTCTAAAACACTTAGAGTTGGTTTTCTTCGTGGTTTACAGGAATCTCTCGAAAACAACATTTACAAGGTGCCTTTGAGACCTATGTTCACCTGTTTTGTTGATGACCAGTAAGTGAGTCAGAGGATCTCGCGGGGGTTGTCCTGGTGAAAGGAAGTACATATCTGGAGATAGTCCCCAAGAGTAACTTTTTTGATATAACTGATAGAGGAGGTGTTCCAAAACTTGCGGAAGAAAGGTAACCCCGAAAAGCAACGATCTATGTGGAAGAAGATATAAAAAAAAACTTCATCAATAGCAACTCAATAACCCTTAATAAACTATAAGTACTGGATAAACATTTGAATCATGCCTTTTCCTCTTTCTAAAACTAGAGGGCTCTAAGGCATCTATCCTTTGTCTTTTCTTCTTTCTAGTTGGTCGGTGCTGCCTTGAACATTGCACTTGGTCCCGTGAGGTCTGCTTGTTATGACTTTTAAGCCTCTTTCCAACACCTGCTTCTTAGCTCCAGTTAGCCATGTGTTCCGGCCTTCCTCTGCACCGTGCTGCCTGGCCCATCACCAACACTCTGAACCTTCCTCCCGTCTTGTCTCCAATTTATGCAAATTGCATTACTTTTTCATTCACTTGGGATTCAAAGTTGAATAATTCCTCATTCATTTTTATCCCTGAAGGCTCCTTTCCAATGGCTGGAAACTCCTGTCAAAATAACATTCTTGCTTGCCTCCAAAATATTCTTCTCACTTCTACTTTTCAAGTTGGAAATTGTTTCTTTTCTGGCATCACTATTATCTTAAATGATTACTTTCATTTTATCCAATGCCTACTATTTCCAAACAATTTTGCAGCATTGTCCATTAATCTTCTTGTATTTTATTCTAATAAAAAATAATACAATAGGTCCTTAAAATCCAAACCCTTTATATCTACATACCATACTCTTAAAATACTATTTATTCTTTGTTGTAGTGAACTAGAATTAGTAACAGTTCCCATGTATGCCCATGATCAGTACCTCTACCTGTCTGAAATTCTTTCTCTCCTTAGTTCAATGACTTCCCATTCTCCTGTACCAAATTCAGACTATCCCCAAACTCTTTCATTTCTGTTTGAAATTATCTCTTTTCTACTAAATGCCACAGGATTGTCGATTTTGTAGTGTATTTATTTAGTGTATATCTATTCACCCTTTGGGAACACTGTTGCCATGATTTAGAAATTGAATATCAGCCCAAGACCTATATGATAAAGATTTGGTGCCCAAGGTGGCACCATCAGAGGTCGTGAACTGTCAAGTGGGCTGTATGCTGTATCCTTAGACCACTGGAGTGTGTCCTGGAAGGGGATTGTGGGATTTTTGTCTCTTCCTCTTTGCTTTCTGGCTCATGATGTTCATGCTGTGCTCCACCATGCTTTCTGACAGTGATGTGGTACCTACACCAGGGGCCCAAATTATGGGGCCACTTGATCTTGAGCTATAACTTCCAGAGCTATGAACAAAAATGAACCTTTATGAATTCATTGTCTCAGTTGTTTCATTATAGTGATGAGAGGCCAACTAGTACACTTTCGTGGCTGATTGATTTTAATACCTGTACAAACATTTGACAATAGAACGCTATAGAAATGTGTTCAAAATAAAAACATGTTGGATGAATGAGTACCCTCCGGATAGAGGTAGGCTTAGGCACAAAGGTAGCATTCAGTGATGAGGCTGAGGCTGTTAAGATAGATGTGAACCTTGCAGTGGGCTCCACATGTAGTTGCACCCTAAAACAGAAATTCAGAGAGCCCCAAAAGTGTAACATCAAAATTCTGAGTGTCCAGCCTGACACCTACAACATTAAATCTAACCTGAGTTTCCAGCTAGCTGGTCTGCTTTACCGATTTCAGATGTGCCAGTCCCTATGGCAGTGTGAGTAATTTCTTAGAATAGGTAATATATGTATCTATTTATGTCTATTTATAAATATCTATATCTATATCTATCTGCCCTATTGGTTATGTTTCTCTGGAAAATGCTGAGAAATACAGATTTGGGAATCTTGGAGAAAGAGGAAAAGGAGACTTTGGAATGTGCTTTTAAGAACTACTCCAGCTCATCTGAAAGAACAAACGTATGTGAAATTAAAAGAATCTCAATCTTTATCGTTTTTAATTATAGACAATATAAGTAATTAAAAGTTATCATTTAAAAGGCCACCTGCAATGACTGGAACTTATTTTATCAGAGTGTTCTCTTTTATGATTTGTCCTCTTGTATTTAGTTTGAGGGCACAGATGAAACAAATCTGAAATATTCAGACACTCACATGACCAAGAGGCTTTTTCTTTCACTCTTTAACCTCAGGAAGCGAACTTTGGCTATTGCACAGAGCTGCTGCCTCCAGAGGGCCATGCCACCTGCCAGTCTCCTTGCTTCATGGAGGGAAGACAAATCTTGATCCTGCTCACCAGGGCTTGCCATGTCTTTGGTCCCCTCACTTTGTAATTGTGCCCAAGTTGCAATATCTAAAACATAAAATCTGTCATTTTTAAGATGCCTTTTCAGTTGTGCTTTACTTAGCTTTTCCTGTGATCGTCTTTTCAATCAGTTTCCTGAATTAGCATTTTGGGCAAAAATACAAGTCATCTAATTCATGACATTATTAGAACAGCTATTGAGGAACTTGGAGAAGAGCAAAAAAAATTAAATATAATAAAAGAAATCTTGGGGCTAGGGATATATATTTCAGTGGTAGACTGCTTGACTAGCATGACCAAGACTCAGGGACCAAGCTCCAGCACCACAGACACCACAAAGTATAACTATGAAAAAACATACCAAGCATATAACATTAAAAAGGGATTAAAGAGGAAAGGAGGGATTATAAGTACACTGGAAATACACTTGATCAGTTTTGTGAACATGACAAAAGTAACAATGAACAGCATAGGAAGAGTAAATACAGTGACAGCAAACCAAAATTAAGGAAATGCCTTAGTAGTGATTAGACCACAAAAGCGCTTTTAAAGGAATGACAAACTGACAACAGACCTTTCAACAGCAACAACTGAACCCTGAAAACATTGGAATAATAGCTTCAAAATATTACAGTAAAAGTAAATAGCATAAATGTTAATTTCCTTTTCTCTATGACACTAATATTCAAGTCACATGATATTCTGTACTTATTTTCTGCTTCATGAAGACATAGTGCGATATAATGCTATATTCAACAGAGACATTTCTTTTCTGCTTTGAGTTTTCTCAAGACCAGTAACAACAAAGGTATGTAAGTGCACTATTCAAAGTAGATTTTTCAAGATAAAAAAAAATTGCTCACAAAAATAAAATTCAACTTTCCTGCCTCTCTCTCCCCCCTTTCCCTTCCCTTTCCCTTCCTTCTCACTTTCTTGCCTTCCTTTCCTTCCTTTTTTTTTTTTTTTACCTGATTCATCAATAGTTGATTTTCCTTCCATCTTCAGGAATACCTCATTCAAAGTTGTCATGGAAACACCATAATTCTCAATGCCTTTGTTAGGACATCTATCAAGATCACTGTAAAGGTCTAAAAGTAGGCACACAGATCAAAAGAACATAAATTATGACACTGATAATAATTCCATTTCTCAAAAAGAACATTTTAGTGATAAGCTAAATGCATTTTTCATCACAAACAAAACTGCGATACAGATATCCCTTGTTTCTAAAATGTATCTATAGTGCGTGAGTTTCCATGTCTTCTTGAGTATAAAGGTCTAATCTAAAAATTCATTTTCTATTTTTAAGAAATCACAAAGAATTTTTGAAAAATTATTTTATTTAACATATTTTAAAATTTTGTTATATTATACAGAGTGTTTAATTTTTTTTGAGAGAAAGTCTCACTATGTACTAGCCTGGAACTCACGGCAATGCCCCTGCCTCATCCTCCCATGTGCTGGATTACAGCTGTGCACCACTATGCCTGGCCAAAGGAGTGTTTAATTCTAGACTCCAACTATGTAAAGAATTTTAAGAGAATAGACATTCATACTATCACATTCAGATTGTTAAGGAAGTGTAATAACAAAAAATGCAAAAGAAATAATTTTTGCAGAAGTAATTGCCACTAAGCTTCCCTAGTTTAAAATATATAAATTGGGCTGGGGGTATAGCTCAGTGGAATAAGCGCCTGCCTAGTAAGCGCAGGGTCCTGAGTTTGATCCACAGCACCACCAAAATAAATAAATAAATAAATAAATAAAATAAACTATATAAATTAAAGGAAAGACAAAATATATATTATGTAAGTAAAGCTTCTGTTTTAATTATGTGTTGGATATAGAAAACTGGTGATTCATGAGTTTTAGTGAGTTGCTGAATCCACCTATGTTTCTCTCCTTCTCCAACCTTTGTCCAAATTTTTCACCCTTCTGGAATGCATTTAATAAGCCATTGGGTAAAACTATGCTGTGTGGTCTTTGTAAAGATCATAACTATACATATATCAAAGACATTATGTATGCATCTAAGATTATCATCATTTTAAAATGAGCACTTTGGGTCACTTTACAACATATCTAAAATGAGGATGGGTCGCAAATTAGTATCAATGGCAGTATTGCTTTTTTATCTGTTTCTCCCTTACTGGTACATCCCAGTTAAGGCTACCTTAGACCTTACAAAATATAATAGGTATCACCTGTCAGGTATTATTCTAGGTGCTTTCTTTATATTTAATATTTAACAATACACTTCAATGCATTAAATAATTCAGCCCCATGACAACTTGATAATGATGACTACTGCCCATTCTCTTTTTACAAATGAGAAAACTGAAGCACACAAAAAATTCTGTAACATGCTCAGCACTGTATGGCTAATAATGGCACAGCTGGGATTTGGATCTAAGTCTTCTGGCCCTGGCATGTGTTCTTCATTGAAAAAGAATTAAGGAGATTTGTACACAACACGTAGATGCATAAACACCCCTGTGCAGTCCCTGAGCTCTATTGCCTGGTGCTGTTTCTTTGTGGACCCTGAGTATGGCTTGTTCGAGCAAGTGTGCCACAGTGCCTCCTGGGTCCTCCATTAAGAGTTGGAAAATACTTTGAGTTCAATTATTTGACTGTATTTTTATAAGCTATCCTTTAAAAAGTAATCTACTTTGAAATTCTTGGGAGCACATTGGCAAACAACATACTGGAACATGCAATAGAAAAGTGGTGAGTTCAATATCCCTCCAAACTTTGTGTGTACAGTAAAGTTATAAATTTTGGAACATTTCCTAACATGCCAGGCAGTTATAATTATGGTTGATAGCTTAGATAACCTTACATTGAGGTGTTTATAAATCTACATATTGTATGTGAAGCTTCTCAACTCTCAATAATGTTCCTGTTTTCATAGACTACTTCCTGCCCTAACTAATTGCTTTTTCTCTGCCATAACTGGAACAACTTTTCCCGATTATTCTTTAGCTTGATGCTGTCCTGTGCTTCTAAATTGCACATTTTGGAACTTGAAGCATTTTACATGTGTGTCTTAGTTCACACGTAGGTGACATGAGGATAATTTTAGGAATTGATGCTAGAAGTGGCCTGGCATTGGGAGTATGACATGAGTTATTGCACAGAGTTCTGTACTTAGAAGGCATTAAGACTAGCCATCATTCTTATCAGTACTGCTATTGCTAGCAACTCCATTTCCAAATTATTCTGTGGTCGTTACATTTTGTTACCTGGAAATTTGTTTGTCCTTTCCAAAGGCAAGATGTAAACAAGTTTTTCTTCACTTTGTGCCACTAATTTGGCATCAGGGATGTGCTGTTTAACCAGTGATGTGATACTCTCTGGGTCACACGTCTCATTCAGATGTAAACTAACATTTAAAAAGAGTACATTAAAGTTATTTTTATCTAACACCAACTCTAAAGACAAATTCTTAACTATATATTGTGTGCTTGTCAATTCACTAATATTTATGAGACTGAACATGTGGAATTTCTTGGAAGAAAAAGATGTAATAATAATAATATAGTCTGATCTTAATCTATTTAATTTGACAGATGAACTAGTGAAAAGGACAATTACAGTAAAATAAACTAACTCAAAGACCATAATTTGGAGTAAAGGACACTCAGCATAATCTTAGCTAGGAGTAAGATAGAGAGAAGGTAATGTTTGATTTTATCTCTATTGAGAAACACAAACTTGAATTTTCCCTTTGCAGTAATGTGCAAGTGCTGCAAGAATTTGTGGACTTCAACACCTTAAAGCAAAACTGGAGGTAATTTGCATAGTCACCAAGAACATGGTTTGAAGATCATACTAATGTTGGTTCCAGAATTTGGCCAAGTTGTTCAACATATCTGAGCATAAGTTGCGGTATTCTGAGATGAAAGAACACTCACTTCTCAAAAGAACTTTCAAAGATAAAATATGACAGTGCAGCATGTATGAGATAGCCCAAGGGCTTTCACTAAGTAAACCCTCAATACTGTTATATAAGTTTCTTGTTTTTGCGTACAAACTTTCTTCAGGTGAAAGTTGGTCTTTTGAAAAGAAGGCATGTATTCTTGGTGAAGTTATTGGATTTTTGGAAAGTCCATTATTAATCATACCCACTGAAGTGTGCTGATGTGATGGGGTGCTGAGAGTGTCACAGTTTACTGATGAAACGAACCAATCTGTGGGTTTTCCTTTTACTGTGCTGGTGATTTCTTCAGATGTGCCAAAACTTTTCAGTAGCATGAGATCCCAGCTGTTGATTCTTTGAAGTATTTCACGGGCAGTCTGGTTTTTGTTGATGAACTCTCTGCCTACCCCTATGTGTAATGAATCCATACCTTTACAATAGCATCCAAGAAATTGAAATGTATTTATTTTTTTTGCAGTACCAGGGATCAAACTCAGGACCTTGCACTTGCCAGAGAGGCGCTTATGCCACTAAGCTATATCCCCAGCTCCCCAAGAAATTGAAATATTTAGGAATCAATCTAACAAAAGTAGGAAAAGATCTATTCAACAAAAACTACAGTACTCTGAAAAAAAAGATTGAAGAGGATTTCAATAAATGGAAAAATATTCCTTGCTCATGGGTAGGAAGAACCAACATTGTGAAAATGGCCATACTACCAAAATTGTTGTACAGATTCAATGCAATTCCCATTAAAATACCATTAGCATACCTCACAGATCTAGAGAAAACATTCCTTAAATTCATCTGGAACCAGAAGAGACCCAGAATAGCAAGACCAATCCTGGGCAAGAAGGACAAGTCAGGTGGAATCACAATCCCTGACCTGAAATTATACTAAAAAGCTACTGTAATAAAATAAACATGGTACTGGCTAAAAAACAGACCAAAAGATCAATGGTACAGACTGGAAGACACAGACACAATCACAAACACACTCAGCCACCTAATCTTTGATAAAGGGGCCAAACAAACTCACTGGAAGAATGATAGCCTCTTTAACAAATGGTGCTGGAAATATTGGTTTGCCACCTGCCAATACTGAAAATAGACCCAATTCTATCACCTTGCACCAAACTCAAGTCAAAATGGATCAAAGATCCCGATGTTAAAACAGAAACACTAAATCTATTGGAAGAGAAAGTAGGTAAAAACCTTGAAGACATAGCGGCATGTTCTAGTCTTATTTGCCAAAGAAGGATAATAGTAGAATAGTATCTAATGAAGTTCACTGGTAGAATTAAATAGGATAATAGGAATATTCTACATGTAGATATCATAATAAGTACCTAAAATATAGTCAATATGTCATAAGTAGTAGATGTTACTTAAGGATGATAATTATTATCATGATAAAAGGATACAGAAAAGAATGGCCAAACACGATGAAGTCAGAAAGACTAGCAAGGAGGGTACTATTGTATAGTCAGGGTGAACAAAGATGTACTCCTGACATCTGGTAAGAGAAAAATGTTCAAATATCAATAAACTACTCTTAACAAGGAGCATGTTATGAAAATGTTTTCCCAATATTTATATAAAACCAGATTTACTACCTGTATACTTTCAGTGTCCACAATCTCCTCTTCCCTTAGCATTTCAACATATCCCAACATGTCTCCAACATTATATGAACCATACCTTAAATGGTAGCCGATGCCCCATCTCTTCTTCAGGAAGAGCGAAGAGCCAGCACACTTCAGCCTGCCATGGGATATAAACACCTTCCTATCTAATTATAAGAACCAAAATGGAAATTGTATTAAGGAATTATTTCTTCACTATTCATAAATGAATCCATTAACAAATGATGCATTTTAGAAGCATGATATGCTAAAATAGACATTCTAATTAGAAAAGTTATCACGCATGCAAACAGTGTATTTCAAGCCAGCTGACATCACTGATAAAAAAAGCCATATGTCTCTCAAATGTACTGCTGCTGTGCAGTTGCAGCCGAATATGCACATAGGATAAAGTACTCTGGGATACAGACCCGCGAAATTCTCACCAGTAAAGTAGCCAGAGAGATAGAGATTATGGGGCATGTCTATTCATAGTCTATACATGCTCCTAATTTCTCACTAAGACATGTAACTGAGAACCAAAAATTACCAGCTAAGATATCAGCTTCATCCATGAACTGGGTACTGAAGAGGATCACTCTGTCCGATTTCTTCTCTTTCAGGAGGTTCCATATGTGATGCTTAGAAAGAGGATCCAAACCAGCAGTTGGTTCATCCAATAGCAAAACCTGAAGAGTAGAAAAGAAGATAAAATAATTTTTTCCTATTAGGTAAGGTTACTCTAAAAAGCACCGTACTTGTGAAAGTATTGAGGAGAAGCAAATAGTACTTAATGTTTCACTGAAGAATTCTGATACATTTATTATTTGTAAATTGTCTGATCTAATACAATAGTTCCATAGCCTTAAATTTGACTCCACCAATAGTTTTACTGCAGTTTACCTGAGGATCTCCTAAAATGGCAATCCCGAACGTTAGTTTCCTTTTCTGACCACCACTTAAATTTTGAGCGAGAATGTCTTGAATATTTTCCATCTCTAAGTTCCGTAGAATTTGCTGTACCTAACCAAATAAAGAACATTTAGTCCCAAAGTGTTTACTTTGAAAGCTATTAATTTTTTTCTGTCCTTTTTGCCTAAGCTTTACTTGATGGACTGGGTACAAGGAACACAAACACATTTGGAATTTTCTAGATAAGCCATTTCATTGTCATGGCTGTGTGACAGCTCACGTACCTCTTGTTCCACTTCATGTGGCAAAATCCCTTTTACTTTAGCAAACAGCCTGAGATTTTCTTTTACAGTGAGAAAGCCAAATTGTATGTTGGATTGTGGACAGACTCCGGTGAGCTCGCTGACAGCTTCAGAGTCAGCCGTTTCTGAAAGTGTGTGATTATAAATGGTGATAGATCCTATAAGTGCAAAGCAGAGAGTTACCGTCAGAATGAAGCGCCACGCTGCATTGAAGATGTTTTAAAATGGAAAAAAGTATATGCAAATTACTAGATCCACTTAAACATGTTCTACTTGTAAGCGATATACAGTGGAATGATAGAAAATGTAATGTTCAGAATAACCTCTGACCTAGCAGGAATGCCAGTCAGTAGCTGAATATCATAAAGCTATTCACAAAATATTTAAAAGGCAACATTTTCTTAAACAAATGTAATTTAATTCCATGAAAATCACTTGAACTCCTAAAATTGTTTTTTTAAAAACAAATACATGAAAGTATAAAAATTGTACATCCCAAAAAGGTACCATATAATGTGCATGTATACATTGTATAATATTTAAGGAAACTTCTGAAATTTTCTTTTAACTACCTGAAGTAACAAATAGTTAATGAGACTAATGAAGTGATGAAATCTGTAGTTAATTCATTTGCTCTTGAACTTATCCTTCCATAACTGTCCTCTCACCTGACGTTGGGACTGACAGCCCACTAAGTAGGTTCAGCAAGGTGGTTTTCCCAGCTCCGCTGTGGCCAAGGAGAGCGGTGATCTGGCCTTCATATATGTCAAGCACCAGACCTGGCATGATTTCAGAAAAATTACATTCAGGCCTACACAGTAACTTTACAGTCTCTGACATTCATGCTTTTCCTATGGTATGAAAATTCAAAACACAATCTTCAGATTCTTCCTTTTTAAATTGCATCTCATATGACAAATATTTTCAAGTTATAGCACCGTCGATGACATGCCATTATGCAACTGACCATATTTGATGACAGTGTTTTTGCTCTTAAAAAGGCGCTGGCTATAGGAAAGACAGCTTTAACACAAGCACATAGAATAAATTGAAAATAAGGAAGTCTATGGTAATACCGTATATCTTTCAATTCCCTGGGATTCTAAATAGTGCATCACACTTTTAAGAGTTACTATATGATTTATCACTTCCCTTCAAATATTCAAATATTTGAAATGTCTGTTCTCAATTCCTACCAAGGTGCTGCGACAGTAAGGCATAGTCACCCAGTTCCAAAAGCCATGTTAAATACAGGGTTTCTTACCTTTCAAAGCTTCTACTTTTTCACGTTGGCCTTTATATTCTTTTTTGAGATTTTTGATTCTGCAAAGGAGGGAGAGCTTTTGAGAAAATGGTAGGTAAGTCAACACTTTGAGGCTGCAAGAAAATGTGAGGATTCTTTTCACGTATGCAGGCACTGACTAAGGGCTCCAGGGTATCTCTCAAGAAGCAGCATCCTTGAGCGCTGTAGCCTCCATGTGAGCAGGTTACCAATGGAGGTGGGTAGCTAGCTGTGAGGATTAGGGCAGATGACAGCAGAGCTGGGAAAACCACCTTGCTAAACCTACTTAATGGGCTGTCAGCCCCAACATCAGGTGAGAGGACAGTTTTCGAAGGATAACTTCAAGAGCAAATGAATTAACTGCAAATTTAATCACTTAACTTCAATAGTCTCATTAACTGTTGCTTCAGGTAGTTAAAAGAAAATTTCAGGTAGTTAAAAGGAAATCAATGGGGGGAAACACACACACACACACACACACACACACACACACACCATCACAACCTGGACACCACAGCAGAAACGCGAAGATTTAGGAGTCAAATGGCTCTGTATGAAATGCCAACTGTGTCACTTGATTTGCTCGGCTATAAATGCTGTGTGCTCAGAAGTCATCGAGTTCAGTTCTTCAGTGTTCGAAGGGGGTTAACAGCATTAACTGTCACAGAGGGAGAATTTGTAGAATAAGTAAGATAATACATGCAGATGCTTGAGCCATAGTAAATCTCCAAACAAAGTGAGAGTAGCAGCGAACAAGAAGAAGGGTGTAAGGAAAGAGGTTTAAACTGGGTGTGCTGGTACGTGCCTGCGATCCCAGCACTCCAGGAGGCTTGGGTAGGAGGAAGCAAGTTTGAACCTAACCCAGGCAACATAGATATTTAGTAAGAGCCTAACACAACATTTAAAAAAATAAATAAATAAATAAAAGTGCTTGGGATGTAGCTTCAAAAGCTTCAAGTTCAACTCTCAGTACTAATACACACACACACACACACACACACACACACACACACACACACGTTTTTTTTTTTTAAGTGTACACAGAAAAATATTTGCAATGAGGCTAAGGTCTACTTTAACCCTGATTCGGTGCCTTTTATTTGCTTTCTTTTCTTACATTATCACAGCAAATCAGTAGCTAGGCTGTATTATTTTGCTCAGTCTGGTTTAACAAAATATCATAGACAGAGTGGCTTAAATAGAAGAGTTTATTTCTCATAGTTCCAGAAGTGGGAAAGACCAAGATCAAGCTGCCAGCTGAGTGGGCTTCTGGGAAAGCCTCTCTCCCTGATTTGCGGAGGCTGCCCTATTGTTGCGTCCTCTCTTGATGGTCACATGCTTCTCTTGTGTCTCTTGTAAAATACGAATCCTATCATGATGATCCCTCCTTCCTCTATGATCTTGTCTAACCCTAATTACTTCTCCAAGACCCCATCTCCAAATTCCACGACAAGGTTTCAGTATATGAATTTTGGAAGGACACGATTTGACCTGTGGAATGGCAGAAAGTCCATGCTCATATTTGGCTCCATGGCGAGAGGATAGGTAACAGCCAGTCTGGTACGGAAGAGATGAGGGAGAAGATGGTCTTTGAGTTGCTGTCACCTTATAGTGGGTGCATGTGATGTGAATGTCTCTCTTCCTAAACCGAGTGGATTTGGGCAAGTTACTTAGGTTTTCCTGATCTCTCTTTCCTAATCTTTTCTTTTTCAGGCGATCATATGCATCACCTTCATTATCCCTTCATTTCATCTAAACAGTAAGAAGGTGGGGCTTTTGACATAAGTCTTGGCAGAACTCAGTGTTTAGGTATTGGGCTCTAGATTAGGTAGGCCCTACTCTGTGTTTGGAACAGCAGTGCATTGTAATTGATAGCTCATTCTTCTGCCTTCTGTGTTAAAAGCTGATAGTGAGCCGGAGTGACGGACATGAGATAGATGGACATGAAGCTTCACAACAGTGAACTGCTCTGCTGGACCCCATGTGGACCACTGCAAATAAAGTAGGCAGGTCCTCGTGGGTTCCCAGGGTACAGACAAAACCTTCTGCACCACGCTGATAGCAGTCTGTGAGCCTCTGCTTCTGGTGCCTCCCTTCACTGCTGGAGATCCTCTTTCTAGGGCATATGACTAATCTTGTTACCTAAAATTCACAAAACTTCACTACCCTTTCCTTTACCTACTGCATAAATCCAAATGCCTTCACTCCACGTTTTAGGCTTTTTATTACTGCTCTGATAGGGCCTGACTCCTTCCTTGGCATAGAAGGGAACAAAAAGTGTAATGTTCCATTTGAAGGGAGATCATAATCCTTGAGAACATAACGCTAACTCGGGAGGAATGAGCGAGCGCTACTCTTTGTTGTCTGTGCAAACTGGACCTGGGGTTACAGAAACTAATTATTTAGACTGGTATACCATGCACTACTGCACCCAACACAGATTGGTAAAGGTTCAGGCCAAAACAGAAGAGTGGGAGATGCAGATCAGAAAGGTTCTGTTGAGGAGTGAGGGGAACACAACACTGAGCGGTGAATGAAATTTGAGCAAAGACTGAAGATCTTAGGGATTTTTCACTGTCTAGGGATCAAAGTACTCAACACTGAACAAAGCATGCACAGTGCCTCTGAGAGTAAGGCGCTAGGACTCCTGATTCTCCTCTTCCTTCCCATCTCTCTGCAAGGCCTCTCTCCCCTTTTCGGCAATATCTGTCTTTTCTTCTTCCTTGCTCCAGCTAGGAAGGGAAGAACCAAGCGAATCACAGAGGAAAAAAGGATGAGACTAACAAAGGAGATGAGGGCCCTGTCTCACCGAAAGAGCTGTAGAGGAAGGGAGAGAAAAACACAGAAGAGAGAAACGAGAGAGACAGCGAGGAAAAAGGAAATACACGTATTATTTATTTGTTGGTGGATATTGCTGTAGTACAGACACTGGTGCTTGTAAATGCTGAGGATGGGGGAGAACACAGTGTAAGAGTGACAGCAGCCTTTGTTGAGTGCATCAGACTGGTTGGAGGTTGGGAAAAGGGGGACATAGGCAGCAGTGCTTGTACATCAGTGTTTTGTTAATAAAGCTCTGGTCTCTGGCCCGCTCTCCATTGCGATATGTTACCTGATGGCTTCTTTGCCGTGGAATTCTGTAGGCACTGGTTCAAAGGAGTCACCGGATGATGGATCAGAATCGATTTCATTCTCAAGTGCCTCGTGGTTATTTCTTTTATACTGACACCAGAAAAAGCACTTCCGGAAAAATGTGGCAGAATGTCGATGTCCATCTTTGGCTGCATGGCAAGAGGCAATTGAACATCAGGTCAGTCACCACTTGAAGAACTTCAGCCGCCCTCGGGCAACATGTCCGTGCAATCCGTTTGCTGTTAAACTTGAACCCATATTATCTTAAAGTACAAATGTTTTAGTGAGCTTCATACATACACAGAACAGTGAAGAAAAAAAAAATAACCGGGATGTCACCATCTAATAGGATGCTTCTAAACAGAGCAGGGTGTAGCACTGTACACTAAATAACAATATCCTCAAAGCAGACTGCGATGTTTTAGGAGGAATTTAAATCTAAAAATGAAGAACAGCTTTCACTTCGATTTGCTCAGATACATGAGTGTGTTTCCCAGAGTTCCTGGTGATGGTGAGAAACAGGCTCTATGTCATTACGTGGCAAAATGTCATCAAGCCAGCAGGTACCCGATGGATCAAAAAGATAAACAAACAGCAGGGAGCCTGGAGGAGCAGTGAAGTTAGATGAAAATTTTTAAAAATAAAAGCAATGCAGGGTTCGGGTTGCAGCTCTGTGTACAGCATTTGTCTAGCTCCCACGAGCCCCCAGATTTAATTGCCAATGTGAAAAAGAAATGTGTATTGATGGGGAAGGAAATGAACACTTTCCTTTAGTAATTCTCATCAGTGTAAGTACAGCTTTTGGTCATTATTCATCTTAGCAGGAATTGAATAGGAAAAATTAGGAAATGTTAATAAACAACAGAGAAAAGTGGAATAGGCTACGGAAGTTTTCCCTGGGCAGCAAGGATAACTGAAGAAGCCCACGTCTGAGTTTTGTGGACCTCACAGTTAATTCTACTAAGTATATACTGCTGGTTTCACCATTTTTAAAATATTTGCTTTAAAATCTTTTTTTCTGTAACAATAAGCGAGATGAGCCTAGATTTACTATCCTAAGTGTTAAAGTATCTATCTTTCTTAGGAATAATTGTTCTAAGTATATATTGCTGGTTTCATCATTTTTAAAAGGAAGAAGGAAGAACATAAAGATTTGCCTTATATAAGCTTTTCTATAATAATAGGAAGATTTATTATTATAAAATGTTAAAATGTCTGTCTCTCTTGAGTTGTCCGCCAAATGGCTACTTATAACTGAAAAATTTTTCAGAACAACTTTAGTTGTTCAGGAAATCCTCAAAATCAAACACATTTCATTTCCATACCCTCAGATTCAAAAGCAACCTCAGAATTAATCTGAGCAAAGGTTTGTGTGCGGAATAAATCTCTTACACCACATCCGGGCCTTCAAATATGACTCTGCAGTATTGCTCATCATGTCACCGGGTCATGCTCAGCATAACTGTACTGCGGCTACCCATAAATGTTATCCTCTAGGATGGTATATTTAATTTTATTTTTTTAAAATAACCTTACTTTACAGCCATGTGTGCTTCCTTACTTTAAGAATAAAGAAAAGACTTTCATGTTCCTGTGCTTGAAATAAGCTCAGATACACCAGATCTGTTATTTACTCTGATCACCTAGTTTAGTAATCTTGTAAAATCAACATAAATAGTCCTTGGATTATTTTTCTCCAGCAAACTCAAAGTCGATGCTGTGCCCTAGAGCTCACAAAGTGTTTGTACCTTTCTACAAAATCCTTATCTGGGATGATTTTCAAACTCAGTAAATCATAACTAGTGAAAATTCTTTCTCTTTTGGAAAGCAATACATGCATCTAGGGTCTCTTCTTTTACAATATCTCTTTCATCATTTTTCCTTTAAAATTACTGAAAGTAGTTTGTCAGTGTTTACTTACTTGACAATAACCTGTGTTTTAAATATGTGCCATGAATGTAAAATAATCCCATTAGGATAACGGGACGTCCTGGCATTACTTTCCTACGTGTATCACCTTCAGTATCCTTATAGAATTCCATCTTCTATAAAGTTTATATTATTGCCTAAGTTAATAGAACATTGTATTACCAATTTTTATTTTCCAAGCTTATTTCACTTACTGAAGGATTTTTATATGCCAGAACTCTATGTGTTATTATCTCATTATCACGACATTTTTTTTTAACTTCAAATATTATTTTATTGAAGTATTTTGCATCCATTTCCAAATGTTCGGGCATTGCTGGCTTTTTATATTTCAAACTTTTGATTGATCTTATTAAGGCTAAATATGTTCTCTTCTATTTTAAAAATGGCAACATCTTTTAAGTAGCATTTATGGTGCTGATTGTTATCAAATTTTAGTTTTAGTTTGTATGGATTAAGGGAATGCCATGATTTTCTGTTAATCCATTATCATAATAAATTGCATTGCTCAAATAAATTCCACTTGGTTAATGTTGTGTTACCTCATAAATCTTTGTTGGAGTGGATTTGTTCTTGCTCATTTAAACTGTACAACCATTAGCAAATATGAGATTGGTCTGAATTTTTTTACCTTTGTTATAGTTCGTACATCGTGTCAACTTGAGGAGTCTAAAGGCTTGACTAAGTGACTCAGCAGTTCTACATCCTGAGGTGCAAAGGACACACCCTGACAGCCCTGGGCTTTCTTCACTGTGTCAGTTTGAGAAGTTTAGAGGTTAACTGTATGACTCAGCAGGGGGCCAGGGCCTTTACTTTGTATTCACCCCCAGCCTGTGCAAGAGGAGGGCATGGATATTATGTGAGTGCTACACGCCACTTGCTTACAATATGAAGGAGGAAAAGAGGCTGCTCTCTCCTTGTGCTCTTGCTGCTTTTGCTGTCTTCTGCCACCTTGAAGCTTTGCCCTTGTGCCCTTCTACCTTGCCTTGGAGCCATCTGATTATAGACTGAAACCTCCACAAACTGTGAGCTAAATAAAGCTTTCCTTTCTTAATTTGGGGCATTGGATATTTTGTCTCAGCAACCAGAGAAAAGTATCCAATACAACTTTGAACCATTTTTGTATTGTTCCTGCCAACCTTGCTGCGATCCACCACAATAAAGTAGGTCTTTTACGCAGCTTTATTCATGTTTAGTTCACCCACAAAACTTGTGACATGCAGCGTTGCAGTACACAGAGTAGTTTTGTGATTTCCTCCACTCGGGTTAAATAAGGGTCTCACCCCCAAGTATGCTAGTCCATAACACAGAAATAACTGCAAATCTTAAAATATCCTATTTTATGGGATTTTGAAAAGCAGCTAGACATAATTCTGCATCAGTTCTGGATACACTATGTTAAAGTCTTTTTTCTTCCCTTCATCTCTCTCTCTCTCTCTGAGCACTTCCCTAACATTTATCCGGTGCATACTCAGAAGTGAACTTCAGGGATGCACAGGTGAAAAACTTATTTCTTCATAGGAGAGATTCTACATTCATATTCAGTTACTTCTCATTAATAACCCACCCATGTCTGTTATGTGTGCTCAACAGGGAAACCCTTAAAAACTTCTAAGTATCAAGAACTATAATTCTGCACCCAATTCTGACATCCAGCACTAGCAGCATAAATTATCCACCATCTCTTGCAAAAATCAGCCAAAATGTCATAGTAATGTCTGAGATTCTACAAACTAAATGCGGAATGTTATCAGACTTGTTTCAGAGATTTTTGGTGGGAAGGCTAGACAATTGATAGTCTCTACATTGCATACATTTATTTTATTTTATTTTATTTTATTTATTTATTTATTTATTTATTTTTTGCGGTACTGTGGATCGAACTCAGGACCCTGCGCTTGCTAGGCAGGTGCTTATTCCACTGAGCGATATCCCCAGCCCCGCATACATTTATTTTAAATAAATGCACTTACTGAAATTATGTTGAATTACAATCGTGCTACTTACTGGGCAAAATTTTGTCAAAATAGAATGTCAATACCAAATAGAAGAGAGCATCAAAAACTAGTATAAAAAGCGTAGCTATTATTATGTACGAGTTGTTTGAAGTATCCAAATGGACATTAGAGTTCACATCGTAGTCCAAATGTATAAGCTGCAAAAAAAGACAGAATTTATCAAGGATTAGCATAACAGCAAGAATTATTGTCTCATTTCTGTTAAACATTAGGGATGCAAAGATGAAAAAATCATGAATGTTATTTGCACAGCAGCAAGCAACTTATCTAACTACAACCCAAAGGCAGCAGTACATACATATCTTAGGAGGAGATAAAGAAAGACACAGAGAAGGTGATATTTAAACTGGGCCTGAGACAAGACTTCATCAGGAATAGAACTGGGAATAAAAGGAGAATGTTCTGGACAGTGGTCTCCATTTCAGAGTGAAAACACAGAGGAGTGAAATTACTTTAGTCCTTACACAGGCAACAGAAGGGTACTTTCTTGTCGAATCACACTAACATAACCTACACGTAACATAGCCTTTCCTTTGGGGTTTTTATACTTATGGTGACACAACTAAAATGAACTTTTCTGAGAGGAGTTTCAGTTTCACTTAGAAATGACTAATTAAAATATTATTTATTATAATTCTTAGTTTTCAGATATTTGTGATACTCTTAAAGGTTCTGTTTCCCAAACTTAAATCACATAAATGTTCATAGAACAACCAATTAGGAGTAGAAGTTGAATCACATCAACCATAGCATTCTATCCTACAATTAGCAACTTTATAACCAAATAATCATGCTGAGAAAGAAACACGAAAACTTGTAGCCCTTAAGTGTTTATCTTTACAAAAGTGTGAGAGGGAGATGTTAATGCTTAGTTCATGTTGCATGAAATCACTGAAGGGGTCTGTGTAGAATGTTTCATAATAAATAAAACAGTCACCTTGACTCTTACCTGGGCCATTCCAGCGGTGAAAGCAAATGGACTAAGGAGACATAAGCTCCATTCCCAGACTGCAGGAAGATGTCTGTACAGCGCTGTGAAGCCCAGGCTGCCCCAAAAGATGATGAGTAGGAAGATGACCAAACCAGTGAGATGAGGCTTCTTTATCAACACACTCATCAGGAAAGCCAAAGTTATCTGAGAGGAAAAAAGATTCAGTTGGTCTCATGCTTGGAGAACTCTCAGAAGCACAATGAAAGGAGATTCATATTGGTTCTGTTTGAATAACTGCCCTCGAAAGACCCTTATGTTAAAGCCTTGGTACCCTGCCTAAGGCGTCTAGTGGTCAAGTAGAACTACTAAGAGGTAGAGACACTGTTTTTCACATCCACACCAGGAAGTGATTTTCTGATCTGTCATGTGTGGCCACCATGATGTGCTGCCTCATTCTAGACATAAATAAAGGAGCAATCCACCATGGACAGAAACCACCAAAACTGACCTGAGATAGAGCTTGCTTTCTTATAAGATAATTACCTCAGACGTTCGTTACAGTGACAGAAAGCGGACTGATACAATATATACAAGTGTATTTGCATCGCATGTGCCAGACCCTCAGTTTGATCCTTTGCCTTGCCAAAACCAAAACCAAACAATAGAAAACAAAACTGTATTTCATCAACTCTGGGCTAGAAACTGTCTCCATACAGGGCTTATGTAAATACTGTAAATACTGAAAACACGACATAACAGGTGAAAACAAAACCATAATTGGAGAGAGAAAGAAAATTCCCCAACTTACCAAAGACAAGCCGTACAGGAAAAAGAGAATGAAGACCACGGTGAAGCCAGTTCGCACAACAATTTGGGTAGATTTTACAATAAGAGCCATCAAAACAGCCATGACAAGGATGAAGCCGGAATACATGAAGCCCCAGGAAAGCCTAGTAGAGAAACACAGACTCAGCTCAGTGTGCTATTACAGGCTCACTGCAACTTACTCACTCAGCTCTTCAGCAAGAGATTTGTGACACTCACCATTTATCAGGCACGGAAAGAATGCAGTGGCTAACAAATCCCAAGCTCATGTGTTATAGGGGAAGGGAAGCAACGAACACATAAACAGGTAACCTAAATAGCTAAATACAAATTAACAAAAAAAATAAACACAATGATACAATAGAAGAGGTGTCTAGGAAGAGTGTTTCAAGGAAGCTGTCTATGACTACTTGTCAGTTCCGGATACCTTCTTCTAGTAAAGTACTTGTAGAAACTTGGACAAAAAATAGGTGAAGAAGCAGGAGTCAGAAAATCTTTTCTTTGTTTTTCTACAGTACTGAAGATTGAACCCAAGGCCTTAGCACTGAGCTAAATCCCCAGGTCTTTTATAAAAAGTTCTTTATTTTGTGACAGGATCTCACTAGTTGGTTAAATTGCCCAGGCTGGGATTGAACATGAAATTCTCCTGCTTCAGTTTCCTGAGTAGCTCGGATTATAGGCATTCACTTCCATGCCCAGCTAACATTATTATTCTTTAATTTTTTTCCCAGAATTAGGAAAATCCACTTCTAGTTTAAAGATTGTACAAAAAGGGCATAATTGCCAACCTTTGATATAAATGATTAAATGTAGATGCAGATATATACGTAGGACACAGATAGATACAGATAAATACATAGATATCATGGTGTGTTTTTCCTCCTACTATTAATGCCCCCCAAAAAGAGAAAGGAAGCTCTGCACAGGGGAAAGAATATAAGCTCTTTAATTACACAGACCTGGGTTCAAGTTTTCTCTGCTATCTCATGATTAGAAAATCCTGAGAGGCAGTTATTTAACCCCTTTGAACTTCAGTTTTCCCTATTGGAAATTAATCAGATAATTAAATGAAATTAGGTACTTTATGGATTTAATATGGCAACTGGTTTATAGTGGGTTCACAATGAACAGGTGGTTTCTTTTCATTTGAAGTAGAAAATGCCAGCGTGTTTTGGGAGGTCTGGTTTTGTCATTTTTGTTATATTTCCTTTTTTGTTGTAACGTGAATCCAATCCTGGCATAAGGCTGAACAACCACTGTACCACCGGCGTCAAACCCAAGGGCCTTTGTACCTTCACACTCTCATACCATTTCTTTGTTTGTTATTTGAAACAGTGTCTCACTAAATTGTCCCAGCCAGGCTCAGACTGGTGATTCTCCTGCTTCAGACGTTTGAGCAACTGGAATTACAGATATGAGCTCTGTCACCTTCCCCTGAAGTATAATTATTAATGCCCAATTGCAATGTTTCCATTTTCATAATATACTTCATCCTCCGGAAATTGTTCCTTTATGTGTCTCTGCAAGCCTCCTCTTAATATCATTCAAGTGCTGTACAAATGGGAGAAAAAGCCTTGACTTTTTAATCCTTTCTTATTTGCATTTATTTGGACTTTTCTTAAATTGTATTAGTTATCTCTAGCTCTTTGTAGATTTTTATCATCTTTCAAAATATAGTGCCCACAATTTCCTTCAATATAGAGATATAACGCTTTAATACAGGAAACAAAAACAATATGAAAAACTCCCATTGTAGACCAGATCAGCAATCTGTCTTCTCTATTTCTGCACTAACAATATTGAACAGTCACTGGCCATGCCTTAGCTTCCTAACTTGCATGTACTGTCTTCTCAGGACATACTGTTTCCCAAAGTTTTATGGAGTCACATTTCCTCAGCATTCTGTACAGAAGTTTACACACATTTCTTTCTTCAATCTTCCTGACCCATGAGAAATAAATAATGTCATCAATGTTTTAGAAAACAGAAAATTGAAGCTGAAGGAGTTGAAATAATTTATGCAAGGTAGGAAGTACAAAATGTTGAGGTGGTGACATCCCTAACTTCCTGTCACCCTCACCCAGGCGTGTCTTCCTACCACTCAGCTGTACTGGTTTTACCTAAGCAAGCTGAGTGCTCAGAGAGCATGACTGTTTTCTGTTCTAGTTGTTATGACTCCACCTGGAGTGAAAACCAGACACCATTTTTAGCACAGTATCCAAAATACACACTTCATAGCTCACTGGAGACTTCTTTCTTACATGTTTGTTTTTGCCCAGACCTAGTTACTAGTAACTGAGAGTTATCCATGTATTGTCAGTACCTGAGGCTCAGAAGACACCTACAAGGCAGATACCTTTCTTTAAATGGGAGAAATACAGAAGGTTCCATTTAACAAGTGAGTAGGTCCATCTCATTCCTCTATAAGGCACTACTTTATGAAAGCATCGAGTCTAAATATGGTATTTTATAGATCTGAGGAGGCTACTCAGCTGAGTCGTTCTGTTTATGCTGAACAATGGAATGTAGGCATATGATTTACCAGAACGCTGACTGCTGAAGGCCCATCATTCTCATCAGAGGTTTCATATATTGCCTTTCTTTTGAAACATTGACTGATAAATAACATATAAGTGAAGAAAAAGAAATAATGCAGAAGAAAATGAAAAAATCAGTTGTAATTCCTCCTTGAGCAATAAAAGGCGGTGTCTTCATATTTACACCCGTCACTGACATCAGTGCTTCCATCACTGAATGATTTACTGCGAGCTGAAGAAAGATGTTAATGAAAACTGATTAGCATCCAGTTAATACAGCTTCATACTCTTTCACTGATTCTAAGGAATCATATGTAAGTGTCTTGGCCCCTTGTTTACCCAGAACACTTCAGGTTTTGTCTCGATTCCCTAGAACATCTTCACTTACCATACTCCCTGGCAAAAAATTCAGCTGGCTGAAATGACACTTAAATAGTAAATCTTTGCTGATGTTGCTTATATGAGTGTCTTTTACTTCATTGTTTGCCTAGAACGCCATTTAAAATCCCATTACTGAGCCCTTATTGTAACTACATATCTTTTTTTTTACTTTTTTTAAAAGAAGATAGTACCAAAAAAAGAACAATAGCAAAATACAAACATAACAATGCAAGGACATTAAAAATGATACGGGTTTTCAAACCAAATGATAGGGATTAACAGTGGTTGTTATATTACATATTGTTATCTTCAATGAAGTTGCTCAGATTACCAGATGTAAGAATAGAAGAGTGGTCAAATCATTAAAGGGAATAAGAAAATAATGATTTAAAAGAACATTAGCGATAATACATAGTTTCACTAGACAGGACTGTAGGAATTCACCAGTGGTTGTTATACTGCAAATTGTTGTCGTCACATAAGTAAAGCTACATACCATATTTCCACTTCCCTCCCTCATCACCAGGATCTCTGGAGACAGATCTATCCTGTGTTTATTTTCTGACCCTCAATACTTTGCACAATGGTTTGAATATAAAAGGTGTTTGCTATATTGAGCCTAATTTATGAAGTGAATAAATTACAGAACAATCCATGTCTCTATCCCCCAAACTTGAATTTGTAATGCAATTAGTTATCTTTTACTTAATACTCACTTCTATGATAGCAGCATTAATGGCAGCTTGAAAAGCTACAAAACCTTTCTTCCAAAACACTGAATTTTCACAGGTAAGTTTTTCACCCACTACTTGACAATGAGCTGTAAGGAAAGCAGAAAACCTTTTATTATAGTATGGGATGCTCTTGGCTATGTGAAAAGTCAAACCTTCCAATGTTCCTAAAAGTCTTCAAAATCCACAATGATGCAGTGTATGCCAAGAGTTCTCTCTGAGGTTTGGAGAGTGACACCAAGAAAAAATATACCAGAAGGTCTTTGTTAATATTTATAAGGCCAACGAATGAGGACTTTTTCCTCAATTTTATAATTCTCATCTCAGAATGTTTTTATTGAGATTTTTGTTTCCTGTAGTCCTCTAAAAAAAGTCCACTAAACTTTCAAAAAAAATTGATGATCACTAAGAAGGATCCTATTAGGGTTTTCTTTAGGAGTAATATAGAAGTAATAGAAAATTATAATTCTTATTTCTACATTGAAAAGTGTCTTTAGAAATGTAGACTGTACTGAATAAGGATGGATTTCTTTTATGTTCAGAAAATACATTGTACAGTATCATAGTTCATTTGACTTCTGCTGTCCCATACACCCCCTTGTAATTAATGCTGTAATAGCAAAAGGAAAAAAAGTATTTTTCTACTAGGAAGATTACCTGAATGGTCTTTGTGTTCCTTGACCTTAGGGATTCTATGACCCCAGGAAAATTTCAAATGATACGAGAACATATCATTAAAGATAATTTTCACGGCATCTATTGAATAATTTAAATCCAACCCGTTCATGCTATTTTCATCAGGCCATCCCGTGATGGTCCTTCCTGCCATGTGAAGAAAAAAATGGTTAAGTAAGATTTTTATGTCGCCCAGAGACAGCACGTCAAGTTCAACTCTGTTGAAAGTATTTTTTTAGAGATATTTCTTCCCCAAGTGCAGTGCTGTTTCTAAAAGACTCAGAGGCGCACAGTTCCTACTGTTATGGAATAAATCAGAAGTGTTACACGGCAAAATTTTATTGCAAACATACTTTCAGAACAATACTTTTATTGCAAATACCGCCTTTCCAAAACAAAGTATTTAGCCAACACTTTGAAATATAATGAGTTTGATGTAGTAGCAATTCCACTGCACCCATTTAAATTTAGGCCTAACAGCAAAACTGTTTCATCCAACTGTGATATCAAGATGTGCAGACTTTTAAAGGTGTCGTAAAATTGTTAAATACGACAAACATATTCTTGAGAAACTGTTTATTCTAAAATACATGTATTATAAAAGGCTGTTACTAATGAAGCCCAGACCAATTAGCCAATATAATTTCACAGTCTGGATTTTGTTTAGTGCATATTCCTGATCCCGCAAACATATCCTTTGTCTCCTGTATTTCCTGTAACCCACCACCTGCATTTAGAGGTTTAATGAAAGTCAGATTTAATCCTGTGGTCAGATTATAGCTGATGATAAATTATCAGAAGCTCATGATACCTGATTGTTTCTCTTTTAAAATATTAGCAACTGCTAATGCTCAGGGCCTAGAGCTGCTGTCAGTGAAAGCTTCCAAATGGTGATGCTCTTTTCCTAGCCTTTCCTTTTCATTTATTAGTGAAAAGCTGTTTATAAAATAGCACTTTTCCACTATAGATATGGTTATGGAACAGTGCAGTTCAGATAGGATACATGCTGGAATTTGCCCCATTATTTAAAATTTTTCATCATTTGAACCGATTTGCTGTTATCCTCTAATGTAAACAAGAAATTATATTTTCCCTTTAAGGAAAGACTCAAAACCACACAATTAGGAATGAAAAGGGTGAAATCACAATGGACCTGGCAGAAATCCAGAAGATCATCTGTACTTACTCTGAATTCTAATAAGATGAAAAATGCAGAAGAAATGGACAGATTCCTAGATATATATGAATTACCAAAGCAGAATCAAAATGATATAAAAATCCTAAGTAAACCACATCAATCAATGAAAGCAAAGTTGTAATTAAAGCCTACCAACCAAGAAAAGCCCAGGCCCTGAGAGATTCACTGATAAATTCTAAAAGAAATTTAGAGAAGATCTAACAACGATTTCTCAAATTCTTTAATGAAATTGAAAGGGAAGCAGTACTCCCAAATTTGTTCCTGGAAGCAAGCATTACCCTGATACCAAAACCAGAGAAGTACCCAACTAAGGAAAAGAACTACAGGCCATTGTCCCTAATTAGCATAAATGCAAAAATCTGCAATGAGATACTGGCAAACAGAATGCAGCAAATCATCAAGTGGGTTATGTACCATGACCAAGTAGGATTCATCCCAGGGATGCAGAAATGGTTCAACATATGTAAATCAAGAAATGTAATACACCATAGTGACAGAGCCAAGGACAAAAACCATATGATCATCTCAAAAGATGCACAAAAAGCTTTTGACAAAATCTATCACCCATTCACAATAAAACCCTATAGAAAAATAGAATAGTCTTTATCGCAATATGACGAAAGCTCCCTCTGACAAACCAACAGTCAATGTCATCCTAAATGGACAAAACCTGAAAGTTTTCAGCCTAAAATCAAGAACAATTCAAGGATGTCCACTTTCTCCACTCTTATTCAGCATAGTTCTAGAAACTTTAGCCAGAGCAATTAGACAAGAGAAAGAAATAAAAGGAGTAAGGATAGGAAAGGAAGAAGTTAAATTGTCATATTTGCAGGTGACGTGCTCCTCTACATAGAAACCCCCCCCCCAAACTCCACTAAAATCTGCTAGATTTAATAAGCAAATTCAGTAACTGGAAACCAAGTCAACACTCAAAAATCAATACTCTTCCTTTACCCGAACAACAAACTCACTCAGAGAGAAATTAGGGAAACAACACCTTTCACAATAGCATCCAAAAACACGAAAAACCTAGGAATCAATCAAACAAAGGCTCTAAAAGACCTCTATGATGAAAACTACAGTATTCTGAAAAGGAGATCAAAGCAGATATCAGGAAATGGAAAGAGATCCCTTGGTGTGGTGTAGGAAGAACCAATATAGGGAACATGGCCATACTTCCAAAACTCACATAGATTTAATGAACTTCCAATCAAAATTCCAACAGCATATCTCAGAGAATTAGAGAAAACAATCTTAAAATTCATTTGAAACTAGAAGAGACCTAGAATAGCAAAGGCAATTCTGGGTCACAAAGGCAAGGCAGAGGTCATCACACTCTCTACCTTGAAATTATGCTATAAAGATACTGTGATAAAAATAGCATGGTACTGGCAAAAAACAAACAAACAAACAAAAAAAAAAACAAAAAAAAAAACCAGACCCAAATATCAGTGGAACAGATTAGAAGATTCAGAAACAACTCCAGACATACTCAACCACCTTATCTTTGACAAAGGGGCCAAAAACATTCACTGGAGGAAATATAGCCTTGTTAATAAATCCATGGCAGTTTGTATACACCCCTGTATGTTATAGTATAGTCTGAGGCAGCTATATCTCTTCCCAAGGTGAGAGTCTAAGGATATAGATAAACCCAGGAGTACAGTTATTATCACAGGGAAGATGACTGATTGAATGGTAGGGCAAAGGAGATGAGGGAGGAGAAAAAATGAACTGATCAAAAGGGCCATCATCTGTGTAACCTGAGTAACAAAGATGAAGGTAACATTATGTAGGACAGCATCCAGAGCTAATTCCCTTCTATGTTCTCTGTAATTCTGTATTTCCTCAGTCGTTTTTGTATTAGCAGAAATGAAGATAACTTTATATTATACAGCATCCAGTGCAAATTCCCTACTATCTTATCTAT